>JALPCD010000089.1:0-26061 GCA_026538415.1 Cryptococcus sp. GC_Crypt_1 | reverse complement strand
CCACATCGTTCCAATTCGGCCGATTTGAGCGAGACGTGTCGGTCCTTGCCCCATCGATCTTTGGGCACAACAAACGAGAGCGCCAAACCCGAATGACCAGCTCGAGCAGTCCGTCCGATTCGATGCAGATAGGCGGTGGATGTGGTGGGCAGATCAAAGTTGATGACCGATGAGGCGGATGTGAAATCGATTCCCCTCGCCAGAGAAGATCCGTCCCCTCGTTTCCTCTTGAGCGGTTTCGAGGTTACAGGCGATCCCGCCTTTCGCTTCTTCGACGGTCCAGCCGACGTATTCTCCTCCTCCGTCACCTCGTCTTCCTTCGCCGCTGGTTCTGGCACCTCATCGAGATCGTCCCCGCCAGTCGCTTCGTCGGTGGCTACGACCACGTCGTATATCCCCCTGTTGAACTCCTCCACCACATGGTATCGACTCGCCAAGGGAAGTTCCGAATTGACAACGCAAGTCTTGACGCCAAACTGCTCCAAAAACAGCTTGACCCGGTATCCCCGCTCGACGTCGTTGACAAAGATGATTGATTTCCCTCGGATCAACTTGAGCTTGAGCAAGACGTAGATGAGGAGGAATTTGTCGCGCTCCGATGTAAGCGTGTAGTGTTGAGCGAGAAGGGATGAAGAAGTGGGTTCAGCAAGGGTAAGGATGGCCTGACATTCAGCGAAGAAATCCCTCTTTTGAGTTTCGATTATGCTCACAGGGTTCCTCAACACAAGACCCTTAACACCTTCCACATCCTCTCCCAGAGTCGCACTCATCAAGCACCCCTGCACCCCCAGCCTCGGGATATACCCACTGGCGGGATCCACGATCCTCGTCAGATCATCCTTATGACCATACGACATCAACAGATCCGCCTCGTCGATAGCCAAGAATGAGAGGTGTTTAAGCGATACCGAGCTGGATTGGAGTAACTGAAGCAATCGACTAGGCGTTGCGATGATAATATCTGGGTTGTCGTTGAGTAGCATTCTGAAACTATCAGCTTGACTTTCGTAAAGTGTGCTCACTTTTGAACCGAAGCTCCACCGGCAGTAGCGTTGCAAACCAATATCAACCCCTCGCAATATTGCAAGAGCTTCTTCAGGAATCCATTGACTTGCATCCCCAGCTCCTTCGTCGGTACGAGTATAACAGCCCGAGTAGACTGGTATCCCGGCGTCGCAGCATCCGAGCTCTGCCCATTAGCTTTCGACCTCCATTACGTGTTGAACCACAGCTCACAGATTTTGCATCGATAATCTTCTGGACAGCAGGGACGCAGTACGCAGCCGTCTTGCCGGATCCCGTCCTTGCTCGGGCCAGCACATCTTTCCCCTCGAGAAGTAATGGTATAGCTTTGGCTTGGACGAGCGTGGGATGGGCGAAAGAGAGGTCGGCGAGAGCTCGAAGTATGCGAGGGTCGAGAGATGTGAAGGGTTCGTCGGAGAAGGAGACGTCGGAGCTGATAGGTCAGCGACACTACTTCTCCTCGGAGGGGAGCGGATAGACCTACTCCAAAAGCGCATCTGACGGCTTTGAAGACGGCATGTTGAGCTTGAGATGGTATGGTATAGGAAACAACAGTATTATTGTCTAAATCACCTCCCTCCTCGAGCTGGACGTCGAGATGGACAAAATACCAGCGAAGGTCACGTGCAAACTTCGAGGTCGGATGGGTGGCAAAACTGGCCAATCGACGACTTTGCCTTGGGCACAATTGACCTAGCATGTCCCAACCCCATGCACGACTATTCAGTATCATCGCACCAGCTAAAGAGGACAAGCAGTATTCGCGTGGAACACGAGCGACATGTAAGCTGGAGATAAGTTACGAGCGGGGTGAAGGCGGAGCTTGGTAATGTTCAATTCAACTTGGTATGTCTACCTTCATCCCTCGAACTTCTGTCTTTTTCCGAAGAGGTCAGTCTCGGGTCTGGCAGCTGCTCTGTGGGACGTGGTCATCTCGATATAGGGATCACGCACGCTATCGCCATGTACAAAATGGATCCTTGCACATCAGCTACAGACGATCCGCTTGTGTTGATCACTGCAGCACGTCTTCCTCCTCCTCCTCCTCCTCCTCACCTTTCGATACACCGTTCACATTCCTCGTTCACCTCACAGCATCACTGCGTATGGAAACTTCGATGATCCCACCTTTCGAACATCTACCTCGAATATCGCCTCTGCCCGATTTGACTCACGCTACCTTACCGCTGCGGTATTCCGTCGACATGGCAGCGATTACATCCAACGCTGGTCCCTCGGCCGACTCGTCCACCAAGGGGGAACCCTGCCAGGGTTAAGGAAGCTACATCGTGAGGGGATGGTATGCCCAGCTGAAGGTAGAGTGGAATGCATGGGGATGATTATTCGCAACGAGAGAGGCATGGCCAGCTGCATTTCGAGCAAAGAGGCATTCGTTACCTTCTCCGACCGTCGGACATGCCCGAGCAAGGGTGTGGGACGAGCTCGATGTTGCGAAGGACAATGGTAGGAATGGCGCTAGCTCGATCGCAAAGCTCGGCCACTTTGAGACGGTCAGCGCGACATGGAGGGTACGCATGGTCACACCGCGCCTCATCCGCCTTGCCGTCCAGAGGGGCGAAGACAAAGTTTCACCAGGACGGTAGCATCTGCTCAACGAATGGATGACATTCAGCCTCCCGCATAATCCGGGATCCGTAGGACCTGGTCTTGTCCATAACATTGCCTTTGCGCCATCGACCAAACCATTCATAGGCCCCAACTGAGAATGCAAATAACCGAAAGCTAAGCTACCCGACCCGACGCGCTAATCAAATCACTCGTTCCCATCTTAAGTTGCCGACGTACGACTAACTTCGGAATGGGGTCCTCCGGCAAGTTGAGCGTTTCAGTCTACAATGGTCTCACCCACATGTACGTTAGACGGAGTAGGAGGAAGTCGAACAGAGCTCCACTTAAACGCCCATTGGTATTGGTATATGAGCCTCGACCGAAGTCCTCACAGCGAGGAGGGAGAGAGCGCTGGCGAACATGGTGCAGACGGGACCTTTGCCGATAGATTTGAAAGCTTGTGCCTAGTCCGCAGCCCGTCTGGAAAGATGGGTAGAGGTCGTCGGGTGGACCTAGAGTGTCTCGGAAGAAGGGGCTTCGAAGGTGAAAGGCGGACCTTAGGCGGGCCACCAGCCCGTCCCTCCTAACTCCACATGCTGTGTAACTCCAGCGTAACTATCGAGTCGCATGGGCCCACCATGGCCGTCCAGGTCGAGCCCACCTCGCGGGTGACTTATGCCTTTGAGCGAGGTCTCTTTGATCCGGGGGCAAACGGTGCTATCCTGGACATGACCTCGATCGCGTAGCTTCTGGGATCCATTCGAGCACCAAATTTAGGCGAGGCGAATCCCCCTTCCATCGACACGCTTAGCACGCTTCGCACGCTTAAACGCAGTGATCGAGCGGTTCGAAAAATCGTTCGTTTGACGGGCGTAGAAGAGTTGAGGGCTGTTCTATCAGCTAATTGACGGCATGTCTTGGTAGGGATGAGATAACCATAATGAGGCAAGGCGTCTAATTTTTCCCCTCGTCTCCGAATCCGCTTCCGTTGTCCGACCTGTCATGCTCCGAGGAGTCGTCGGAAGCGCCAGGACGATAACCAACTTATACCTAACTTACTCGTAGCGAGCCCAGCAACAAGTAAGTTAAGCCACAGTCGGTCGACCCTGTACCAAACTTTTCAAGGTTGACTACATTAAGCTTGAAATCTGTTCCGGCCTGTTGCTCTTTTGTTCTGCTGAAACGTCCGAACAGTAAGCTGGGATTATTACGTGAAGAGATGAACGCACCTTGACGACATGACCGACCATCTCACACTGCTTCCACGGCCGCCTGTCGTGGCTCCTCGATCGAAACTCCAAGCGAGCCTCGTCTTGGTCCCCAGACGGCGTGTTTTCGAGCCGCTGGAGAGAGAGGAGAGCTGGTCGCCTGGCCGAGGCATGGGTAGTCTAGAGTCATCCGAGTTTACAGGCAATCTCCCTCTCCCTCTTGCGGCCCTCTTTAGGTCCATACCGTTTGGCTGATTGCGCCGAGCCTAAAAACCTTCTGTCGAAGCACTCAGGTTTTATCAGACTAGGTACGTCGTTCCAAATTCTTCCAAACGGAGGCTGACCCCAAAAGTCGAGCTGACTCGTCAGTATGAGCTGTAGCTAGCGGGGGAGACAAACACACCCTAGCGCCAAGAAGGAGAGAATAGAGGTGTAACGCCATGATGATCGGCAAGGGTCTCAAGTCGGCCGCAGGCGATGAGGGGCAACGAAGCGCTACTGTTGCTAGAGACCCAATTCGGGTATGCTGGCGGCGCAAAGGTGGTGGGAGCGAGCGAGCGGAAGGGTGGGAGGAGGACTCGGCCCGATTGTCGAGAAAGGGAGAGCTCGAGCGAGACGGTTGGCGAAAGCAGGCAGACACTCTACGAGCTCGTTCTTCGCCCGTGTTGGTGAAATGATCGTCTTGAACATCTGACCGTTTGATCTCCCATCACTGCAACATTTTATCCAGCATCGATATCGCAAAAGTCGACGAAAGATAGGGTTGAGAGTGCGACAAACGCGCGAGTAAATCCATATCTCTTACGGCAAAAAGAGACAGCTTGAGAGTCGCACACGGCGTGTCGATAATCTACTCCTCAGCCTGGTAAGTGGAAAAACTCTCTCACCTGTCTGTTTTCCGGCGAGGCGAGGCCAGAGTACAATAGAGCAGCAAGGATGATGGGAAGAAGAACAATGAAAAGTGGTTTGCTGTCAAATGTCAAAGTCAGAGGGGATCCCACACGGACGATGGGATGATGGGATGATGGCCGGAAACCCCGTGATGATGGACAAACTGCTCTCCCCCCTCTTCGTTCTCTCTCTCTTGACTTGTTTGTGTATACATCTAATCAGACTAGGTTCTCTATTGTTCTCATCATCTATACGTCCATCGTTATTCTCGCCATCATCGACTATCGAGTATCGCATCGTCACTAGGCATTCTGGACACCTCGTCAACTTTTCTAGGCTGGCATTTTGATTTCGACCGGGACGACGCAGTAGCGACGTTCAACCCAGCGATCATATCACTACGATTATCGCGGTCGACCTACCACCACGGATCTCTTCCCGATACCCTCCTCAGATCGGCAGAAGCGGACACGGAAAAAGAAGCTCGAAAGACTAGACCCGAGTATACACTCTCGCTCGCTCGCTAGCTCTCGCTCTCCGCCCGTCGACCTCGACCCAATACACCTCGTCCTCTTGCCTCGTTGCAACTGGACCTCTCTCTTCCTCTTTTGCTTTGTCGAGGACAGGCAGGTATATATTCCCCCGCTCTCTACCTTTCTGTAACACCATCCCACCCGTTCGACCTTCATCACCACCGCTTGACCACCATGGCTCGACCTCCAGCAACCGCTGCTCGACCTCGAGCGACTGCTCGTTCCTTCCCCAAGCCTACCGCTATCGATCTCCATACTCCTACATCCACCAGCAACAACGAGCAGCCTCGAGCATACCCGTACTCTCAACCGCTCATGACGCCCCCTCACTCAATCACTGAGCCCTTTTCACCTTATCTTGGTCAACCTTATCCTCAGCCATCGCACATGGGTCCACTTTCCATCTCTCCTCGACACTCTCAGTCCACACCTACCGCTTCGCCCAATCCTGGTATGCCTTATACCTACGGCATGTCACCTGGGGCCCACTTTCAGCCTCATGGGTTCCCTTCGAGCGAATACTACCCATCGCCCCCACTACCGGCCGGATACGTGTACGACCACAATGCCATGTATCTTCCAGCAGAAGAGTATGTCGCCCTTCCCACCTTGTCGTCTGATGATCGATCTGTCGTCGATGCCAGTACCGATGTCGCTTCCGAGAGCGAAGCTGGTCCATCTGCGAAACCGCACACGCCACGACCGCCCAACGCCTGGATCTTGTACCGTTCCGACATGCTGCGAGCTATTGGAGCCGGCGAACACGTCGAAGGTCTCGACGTGATCCGACAAGAGTTAGGCGTCTCTGGATCCTCCGAGTCGTCCAGTGAGGACAAGGCGACCGAGGCGGAAGGAGGCAAGGCGAAACCAAAGAAGAAGACAAAGAAGCATGCCAAGGCGCCTGCCGAAGGTTTGCTGACGCTGGGCCGAGGCAAGACAGGTCGAGGATTACCGCAGGCCGATATCTCCAAGATGATCAGTATGCTGTGGAAGCGGGAGAAGCCAGAGACAAGGCAAGAGTACGAGGCGAGGAGCGAGGCCAAAAAGCAAGAGGTGAGTAGCATCCAGTCTGAATCGAAATTTGTCCTCGGAGCTGATATCGATAAGCATGCCTTGTTGTATCCTGGTTACAAGTTTCAACCTCTTCGAAAGGCCGACAAGATCAAGCAGCGAGAGGAAAAGGAAAGGGAGAAGGAAGCCGTCCGCCGAGAAAAGGAGCTCCAGCGATCGGGTGGTCGTGAGTCGTCTTTTTTTCGCCTCCTGTGTACACACACACCATGGTCAGTCTGCTGACCACTGCGCTTCCTTTTGTTCCATTCGATACCTCTCCATCACACACATGCAGGTCGACGAACTCGAACGAGAACCCGGAATTCCCCGACCACGCCATACTCCGTCCTGACGCCGTCCGGTGATCGATCCATGGCGAGGTCGTTGACCTATTCTGGTCATGAGAGCCCTCGACAGCCGGCTCGAGAAGATCGTAAGGTGTCCACCTCCATGTCGGGTCGTCGCTAATGACTAGGTGTGTCAGGTGAAGACAGCGATGATCAACGCTTCCGATCGTACCCCTTCCCCATGCCTCAAGCATCTCTGCCTAGTCTGCAACCCGACGATGGAGATCTCACCTACGATGCGACCTACAACTATTCTGGTCTCCCTCACTCCACCTCGACACCCAACTTGGTCGGCTACGTCACACCGCCCAGTCCACCCCAGTCGCACTCGGCGCCTCGACAACGATCTGCCGGTCCAATGGGAGGAGCATACCCGTCCAACACGTCGATGGGGCCTCCACCTGTACCTCGACGGATCGCAAGCTATACCGGTGATTCGACCTCTGGTGGGCCATCTCCGGATGATCTCGTCTCTATGTGGTCGGCCATGCCCGAAGAAGATTCACCGCCTCATACGCACCACCCTGTCCCTTCCACGTACCAACCTCCTCTCATGGCGTACCAAGACACCTTTGAGGATATCGAGCTTCGAAGTATTCCACCACCGCCTGGTCCCAGTGGATGGGTCACCGTATCGTCATACGATCAGCAGCAATGGGCCCTTCCATCCGACCACCACCCATACGAGAACGGTATGGCGTATCTCCCCATGGTCAACGGCGATGGGTCGGTTCCGATGCCGGTCATGTATGCGAGCAATCCATCTGCCGGTCAGTACGCCGACCACCTCTGGGCGACTCAGTACACGATCGGCGACGACGACGCTCCGTTGATCCTCACCTCGAACCCTTCGGACCCGCAAACGGTCACTCTCGAGGCGGTCGTTTACGAGGACGAATCATCGAGCGCCGGTCCTTTCCTCTCCGAGACCGCCGTCTTCTCCCCCTCCGACATCGATTGGGCTTTGACCTCCGCCGAGCCAAACTCTTCAACTAGTTCGTCCGAGTACAATGAAGAAGGTGTGCCGATGTTCGCTCCTCGACACGTCTCGGCGTCCGCCTTTCCCGTTACGCCCATATCGGGAGCTCAAGCGTTGCCTGGTATGACCTGGAGCGATCGAGCGACCTCGTTCGCCTTTGCCAACGCCTTCTCCGGCACCCTCGAGGACGTCGGAGTGGATATGATCAATTGGATGGTCGATGAAGACGCCAACTCGAGCTCGTCTAGGGTTGTCAGCGAGGCCAATACGCCCTTCGAGCGTCGATCCATGTCTACTTCTTCGGGGTATCCTGCCGCCAAGCGAAGTCGGTCCGGTCCCATCGAGCCTCCCATCCTCAATACCGGCAAGGCGTCCGAATAGATCGATTGGCTCGTTACCACCTTTGAGCACTTCTCGTACGTCTCGCATCTCCGCCATCGTCTCGAAACACGCCCCTCTTGAGTCGCCTCGGTTGGTATCCGTCTCGACCTGTCTCTGCTCGACCTTGTATAACCAGTGTATCACCATGCGACATAGTCATGCGCTATCCACTTGTATTCGACCGCCGATCAACACACATCTACTGCGAATGACGAGACTCGATATAATTCCTAAATCTGGAGTGCAACTTACCATACTCTTACCTATGTTGCATATATTTGCCGTGTAGGATCGAGCTGGTAGCGCGTCTTGCCTTTGCATCATGTACTTGAGATTGTCAATTCTGATCTAATCTGTCTTGACGCCCCTTTCCCAATCCTCTTGCAGCAAGCATAGAATACCGACTGCGCCCAGCCTATTATTATTCTTGACGTGGCTTTTGCTTGTCGCGCCAAAATCCCCGCTTGCCGACTGGGACCTCTCTTTTAGCGTTGAAAGGGAGACTTTCAAATGGTGCTTCCATCCTTTTCGTCTCATCTGTATCTCATCCACACCATCTTTCGCATAGGGAAGAAGAAGGAGAGGTAGAAGAAAGAAGCAGTAGTTGAAGAAGACGCAAAGGAAAAAGAGGGAAAAATCCACCAACCACCACCCCAATCTCGAAATAAAAAGGTGAGTTCCGTTACTGCGCTTATTCATCAGTCAGTCGACGCTGATATACTAGATCATGTTGTGAGTGTACAGTCTGCTTGGGCGGAGAAGAAGTAGTAGTAGATGTGCGTAACGGATGTTGATATCGTAGCGGAGCTCCAGCTGTCCCAGGATCCCGACAGGGATGCTTCAAGTGAGTCTGAGCTATGGGTCTTTGCCGAACGATAATGAGCTGACGTCCAGGTGCGGTAACCGTAGGTCTATGCACTGTATCGAAATGAGAGGGATAACTGACAAGCTAGTCGGCCACATTGCTGAGAACTGCCAAGCTCCCGGCCGATTGTGCTACAACTGTCGGTACGTTTGCAGCTCCTCATCTTCCTTTGTCTTTCCATTGCTGATCTCGCCAGAGAACCCGGTCACGAGTCGACTCAGTGTCCTCAACCCCGATCTACCGACGGCAAGCAGTGTTATGCCTGTGGTGGTGTCGGTGAGTTTCCCCTCTTCTCACGTTGTACCCCTGCTCTGCGCTGACGTTTTCAAGGACACGTCAAGATGGATTGCCCCTCGGTCCGAGGACAGTTTGGTTTCGGTGGTCCTCAAGGCTTTGGCGGTGGTGCCCCCGGTGCCAAGTGCTACCAGTGCGGTCGACCAGGTCACCTTGCTCGAAACTGCCAAGGTCAGCCCGGTGGAGCTGCTTTCCGAGGTGGATTCGCTGCCCGAGGTGGTGGATTCCCTCCTCGACCTAGGGCTACCGTCAACCCCGACGGTACTCCCGTCAAGTGCTAGTGAGTCAGCCTCTGTGAATCTTTCCGAGTATTCGACTGACGGATTAGCCGATGCAACGGTGAGAACCATCTTGCTAGGGACTGCTTGGCCCCTCGGGATGAGGCTGCCATTCTCGCTTCCAAGAAGTGCTACAAGTGCCAAGAGTCTGGTCACCTTGCCCGGTGAGTAACAACCGATATGGGGGAGGGAAAGCATACTGACGCAATAGTGACTGCCCTCAGGCAGGAGAGGAGCTCCCTACCGCCGAGTAGAGCGTGTCGGAGTGGTCGTGTCGTGAAGTGAATAAATCGATAACCCCGTCTCTACGATAACCCTTCCCAACAAACAACCCTTGGCTTGGTGACTGCCTCGACGAAGCTTCCACCTCTAGATTGGTCGTCTTAGATAGTATAGCCTATGCAAAAAGTGTCAAGCGGATGTAGTGAAAAGGCAAGGCGACGTGATCACGGCGGAGCGAATTATATATATATTGCGCAGGAATAAATGGACCCGAGAGGTCATTCCGGTACCGGTCGCATAAATCATGCAATACTAAGATGCTATGTAGATGAGTCTATTCCGACATGCTTGTACAACGCTGCTTTCAGCCTCTCATCTACTCTCCTACCGATGAAGACGACCTTGCCGTTTGTATCTTCTGCAGAGGCATGGGTGACTGACTTGATCTCGAACAGATCCGCCACACCTTGTAACACCATCTCCGCCCCGTCTGCCCTCTTGATCAACCCTTTCGTACGCAAAATCTCCGGTTCCTCTCCGTCTGTTCCTCCTGGTAACTGTCCCGACCATAGAAGGCTTTCCAGAAAATCGTTGAGCCGGTCGTATTGGTCTAATGAGAGATTAGGCAGGTGGATGAGGATGGTTGAGATGCCGCTATCATGTACCGTCGATTTGCCGCAAGACGCATCAGTGCAACCTTCGTGGTCGTGTGCGTGGTCGTGGTGTATATCCTCGACTGCTAGTGAAGGAGGTGCAGAGTAAGCTCGAAGGTTGAACAATGCTTTCAGGTCGATCTGGCTCTTTGTCGTCTCATAAACTCGCAATGTCGGGTTGATCCCCTTGACCACCTGCTCGACTTCTGCGACTTGGGTAGAGTCGACGAGATCGAGCTTGTTGAGGATGATTACATCTGATGCGGCGAGTTGTCTAGGCATGAGCTTCTCCTTGCTTTCGTTACGAGTAGCTCACTTTTGCGCCTCGTTGATCTCGCCCTCTTCTCGCTGTTCTGACAATTGCTATCTCATCAGCACCTCATGCGAGAGGCCTGACGATTGGACCCACCTTGAGAACATTTCTGCAGTCCACTACACATATAATTCCATCCAACAAAAGATCGCCCATCTCCTCGTTGGCCCAAAAACTCCTCGCTATAGGCCCTACCTATCAGCTTTGTTCTCTACCCAGAGAGCGAAAAACCGACCTGGATCGGCAACGCCTGTGAGCTCTACGAGCACCCAGTCGACCTTGTCCCGCTGGGAAGCTATCATTTCTTCTATTGCTGCTATGCCCATATCCTTGAACGAGCAACACAAGCAGCCGTTAGGCAGACTGAGCATGGAAGTTGTTGGTGCATCGCTGTCGGACCCGGACAGGGTCAAACCTTTGGCTAGAAGCTCAGCCAGCCACACGAGCGTGATAGGAGGAGAGGGGACGTACCTTCTATATCTGTCGTATCGCCAAAGTCTGCTCGATCAGCCCAGTCTAGATAATGTGGACGGTGGAAGAGACCTCACCATTCATACAGACTGCTATACGGTACCCATGATTTGCCGTCAAGATGTACCTTCATATCAGTATTTGGTACATGACCAGATGGAAGAGGATGGGGAGCTCACTCGAGTAGTGTCGACTTGCCAGCCCCCAAGTAGCCCGTCAAGAGGGTGATGGGTACTTTTGGTCGATCATATGAGGAAGTACCAGATGGTCCGGCTTCTGGTGATTCGTCGATCTCTACGAGTCTTTTTTTGGGTCAGCTCAGAACGCCGACGAGCAAGGGAGAATTCCTACTCGGGAACCTCATCAAGGTCTGGTGCGATGTCATGGTCGTCGAGATGGTCGTTCATGGTGGTGGATGAAGGTAGAGAGGTGACAGGTGAAACGGAAATCCGGCAAGCGCCCAGCCCGGTCCCTTGGCTACATACGAATACTGGCTTGACCCGCAACCTGTTCGTCCAGCTCACTACGACTATGCATCTGCCCTGCCCTCTTTCAAACGGCAAGTCGCCAATCTCGACTGCGACCCGCATCTCATGATATCACTAACTTAACTTAACTTATGCAGACCTCGTCCGGCCGGCGGCGCTGTGAAATTTGTCAGCAATCCCGTTGTCCAGGGTTACATGTCCCATCCCTCGACGCGTCCTGTCAGAGTTAGACGTATCGGCTCCGGCATGGCTAACAAAATTGTGTCGCCGTCAATGCCCGAAGCCGTCCTCGTCGTCCAAACCTGTAAATTACGCGGGCATATTTCGACCTTGTGCATCACGTCCTCAATCCTACATCCTACCTACCTTGCCTTCTTGTGGTGAAGGGCAAACGACGACCGAAACGGAACGGTGAAGTGCCAAGGGAACCAAACCCCCAACGGCAGGCGATATCATCCCCCTCGGGCGGCGGTCTACAACGCGCGCGTCGTAGACATTTCGAAAGGAACACCTCCCGTCTCGACATTGAACATCCTTTCATCTTGTATCCCTCTCATCATCTTCCCTCTCGGGACTATCCTGGCACGACCAACAGCTCTCACACGCTCCGGAACAACGACACCGACGAGAACTTACGCTTGAAGAAGACGAAAAAGACGAGGAAAACAGGCGACGGGCGACTAGTCGTAGAGGTGTTTCAGGAAGAGGACAAGACGGATTCGACAATCGACGTCAATAGGGTTCTCTGCTCGAGACAGTATAGCTTGGATACGTACCTCGGCAATCGTTCAGGTGGTCGACCTCTCACAGATCTTCTCAGAGTGGGACGATTCGCACCTTGGCTCGACGGGCGGTAACGCAGTCGCATCTCTAGTTCATACACCTCGACATCTCGTCAATTAAGGCTTGCCGGCCATGTCGAATTACAAGTGAGTCACATTCACATGCATCCTCCTTTCTCTCTCTGGCTACATTTTTTGCTGATGACAAGTACCCCCGATATCCAGCTCAACGGCTCGTCCTCGATGGACCCCATGTCGCTCGAGACTCCCTTTGCATCTTCCTCTCGACAGCCATCCTACCAATCCCGGAGCAGCACCGCCTCCCTTGACCCTCTGCACCGACAACCCTACTCGCAATACGCCGAAGAAGAGGAAGATGTCTTTGATCCATTCTCCATCGACCCGAATCTACGTTTGAGGACGGTCAGAACGGCTCATTCGGCCATTGCGGAGAGTATACGAAGTGAACGGGATGCGGAGCAGAGGAAGAGGAGAAAGAGGATTTTTTCGACGTTGAGGCGTAAAGGGACCATGTCGACAGTCAAGGAGACGCTTAAGAGGAAAGGGAGCGAGGCGGGGAGTAGAACAGGGAGTGTCAGTGTGTCGGATCAAGGACAAATCAGGAAGCAATCCGATACATCAACCGTGCCGGACACCGAAACGAAACCATTGGTCAAGAGCAAAGTCGAAGGTGTACGCCGGATGCTATACGTCAACCTCGCCTTGCCGACCACGCTGATCAACCCGAAAGGCGAACCCATCGTCCGATACGTGCGGAACAAGGTCAGAACGTCGAAATACACCATCATCACGTTTTTGCCGAAAAACTTGTTTGAGCAGTTTCGACGAGCCGCCAACATTTACTTTTTGGCATTGGTCATCATCCAGCTATTCTCGATCTTCGGCGCGCCAAATGCTCAGATTGGAATGTTGCCTTTGATTGCCATCTTGGGAATGACGGCGATCAAGGATGGGATTGAGGATTGGAGGAGAGCGACGCTGGATGAAGAGGTGAACAACTCGGCTGCGACAAAGCTGGGTGGATGGAGGAATGTAAATCAGCCAAGCGACCCGAGGACGTTTGTGGAAAGGTTGCTTGGGCTGAACGGTGAGTCGATTCGCAAGGACGTGAGCTGATGGTAGCACCGGACAAACCTTCGAAAGGTGTACGAAAGTTGAGGGACCAGGAAGCAAAGGCGGGACACGAGATCGTCATGGAGAGGCAGAAGGAGATCGAGGATGAAGAGGAGCTCAACAGTGCGACCATGGCCCAAGACGGAGCATACCCGCCAGACGTGGTGCCACGAGTAAGTCCAAAAGCTAGATTATTGGCTGATTCCCAGCTGTCTCACGGCTCTGAACACTCGAGCGACGGACTACACTCTCAGATATTGCGAAAGATACCAAGCGCACCGAGCATCAACTCTCGCAAGAGTTCTGGTGTTATCGACTGGGGACATATTGGACGAGGAACGGCACATTGGGAACGTACGCTCTGGAAGAAGCTCGAAGTGGGAGATCTAGTGCTGTTGCGCGACAATGAGCAAATTCCAGCGGATATCGTCGTGTTAGCCACCTCGAACGCCGACGGTCTTGCCTTTGTCGAGACGAAAAACCTGGACGGCGAGACAAATCTCAAGATTCGACGAGCGCTCAAGGCGACCTCTACGGTACAATCAGAGGAGGATCTCGAACATGCCCACTTTATGGTCGACTCGGAGGCGCCTCATGCGAATCTATATGCTTACAACGGGGTTCTCAAATATCGACCGGCGGGAGATGACAAGGAATTTGAAGAGAAGCAGGAGGCCATCACGATTAACGAGCTGTTGTTGCGAGGTTGTATGATTAGGAACACAAAATGGGTGATTGGGCTGGTGGTATTTACCGGAGCCGACACGAAAATTATGCTGAACGGCGGAGAGACACCGTAAGTCTTGGGTCGAGAAATGGTGGGCTGTTTGGAGCTGACGCTCAGGTCGAAACGGAGTAAGATCGAGAAGGAAACAAGTGAGCTTGACCCGGTGATCTGCCCATGAAAGCACGCTGACCTGCTAGATTTCAACGTCGTCATGAACTTCTTGATCCTCATGATCCTCTGTGCGGTTACCGCTATCCTCCGTATGTCCTTGTGCGGAGCAATATCATTGACGGTATAGATGGGTGGTACAGGTCACTCGACGGGACCAGTGCAAACGCGTACGAGGCGGGATCCTTTGCTGCCGACAATTTATACGTCGACTCGCTCATCATTTTTGTGTAGGCTACATGTTATGTGCTATCGATGCGGGCTGACGAGACAGATCTTGTTTGATCGTCTTTCAGAATATCGTCCCGATCTCGCTGTACATCACAATCGAGATTGTCAAGACTGTAAGCACCTTGATTTTAAGCTGGCCGAAGCTGACTGGTCAGATCCAAGCATACTTCATCTTCCAAGACATCGAGATGTACTACGAGCCTTGTAAGCTGCCAACACTCACTCCACTGTCGCCAAGCTGACTCTAAAGACGATACACCTTGCGTACCGAAAACATGGAACATCTCGGATGACCTCGGCCAGATTGAGTATGTCTTTTCCGACAAGACGGGCACCTTGACGCAAAACATCATGGAGTTCAAGAAATGCTCGGTCGGCGGGGTATCGTTTGGTGAAGGTCTTACCGAAGCCATGATGGGCGCTGCGAAGCGGGACGGTCGAGACTTGGGTCCCGCCATGGCGAGTCAAGGGGAAGAGCTGGCGGTGATGAAAGACAAGATGATCACCTCGATGCGTCGAGCGTTTGACAATCGATATCTACGAGAGGACAAGCTTACGCTTATCGCTCCCGATTTGCCTCGCCATCTCGCAAACCCCGATGATCCGCTCTATCCCCAGCTTGTCGAGTTCTTTCGAGCTCTCGCCATCTGTCATTCCGTCTTGTCCGATGTGCCCGATCCGAAGAAACCGTTCGAGCTCGATTACAAGGCTGAATCGCCCGACGAAGCGGCTCTGGTGGCTGCTGCACGGGATGCTGGGTTCCCCTTTGTCAACAAGACCAACAACCGCTTGGATATCGAGGTGTTGGGAAGGACGGAGAAGTGGATACCGCTCAGAATGTTGGAGTTCAACTCGACAAGAAAGCGGATGAGCGTAATTGCGAGGGATCCCGAAGGTCGGATTGTTTTGCTCTGTAAAGGCGCCGACTCGGTCATCTATGAACGACTCCACCGGGACCACGACCAAACGCTCAAAGCTTCGACGTTGCGGGACCTCGAGACGTTTGCCAATGGCGGTTTGCGGACGCTGTGTATCGCTCAACGGTATCTCGACGAGGAGGAATTCAATATTTGGGCCAAGACGTACGATGCGGCTTGTACGGCGGTACACGATCGAGAGACCGAGATCGAAAAGGCTTCCGAGCTCATCGAGCACTCTTTGACGATTCTCGGCGCAACGGCTCTCGAGGACAAACTCCAAGAGGGAGTACCTGAAGCTATCGCTACGCTACATCAGGCCGGTATCAAGCTGTGGATCTTGACCGGAGACAAGCTACAGACGGCCATCGAGATTGGGTACTCTTGCAATCTCCTGACCAACGACATGGAGGTCATGATCATCAGTGCGGATTCGGAACAGGGCGCCCGAGCGCAGATCGAAGCGGGTTTGAACAAGATGGCGTCGATCTTGGGTCCACCGGCTATGAATAGCAAGGGACGAGGGCGGTCGGATCAGCATGCGCCTGCTGCGACGTTCGCGGTGGTCATTGATGGAGAGTCGTTGAGGTATGCTCTGCAGCCTGGATTGAAGGGGTTGTTCTTGTCGCTGGGTACCCAATGCGCCGCGGTGATCTGTTGTCGAGTCTCGCCCTCGCAAAAGGCGTTGACCGTCAAGCTGGTATGTCAATATGACTCGAAAAGACGGGGCTGACGACTAGGTCAAAGATGGGTGTAACGCCATGACGCTATCCATTGGAGATGGAGCCAATGATGTCGCAATGATCCAAGAAGCCAATGTCGGAGTCGGTCTATTCGGTCTGGAGGGTTCTCAGGCGGCCATGTCGGCGGATTATGCGTTTGGCCAGTTTAGGTTCTTGACGAGGCTGCTGCTTGTCCATGGTCGATGGTCATACATTCGGATTGCCGACATGCACGCCAAGTGAGTATCAACCCTCGTCATGACTAGGGTGTCGAGCTGATAACCAGCTTTTTCTACAAGAACATCATCTGGACGCTATCGATGTTTTGGTTCCTTATCTACAACTCGTTCGACGCGACATACCTCTTCGAATACACTTTTATTCTGCTTTACAACTTGGTCTTTACATCGGTCCCCGTCGGTATACTCGGCATGTTTGACCAGGACACCAACGCCAAAGCGAGCATGGCCTTCCCTGCGCTATACAAACGGGGGATACAAGGCTTGGAATACACTCGACGTCGATTCTGGATCTACATGACGGACGGACTGTATCAATCCTGCATCATCTTCTTCATCCCATTCTTGGCGTACGGCACCGGAGTCACCTGGTCGCACGACGGCATGGACACCAACTCGCTATGGGATTTTGGTACGACGATCGCTGCTGCCGGAGTGGTCGCTGCCAACGTCTATGTCGGTATCAACACTCGATACTGGACCGTTATTACTTGGGTCATTCTCGCCATTTCGATTGTGCTGTGCTTCATCTGGATTCCAATCTACTCGTTTTTGTCGGCTCCGCCATACTACGGTACGGTTTCGGTCATCTACCCGACCTTCTCCTTTTGGGCCATCATCCTCTTTACGGTGTTTTGCGCAGTAGGACCCCGATGGCTGGTCAGCTCGATACGGCAGTCTTATTTCCCAAGGGATAAAGATATCATCCGAGAAGCATGGGTAGGGGGAGACCTCAAGGCGCAATTGGGCATCCGACATCGACGCGAAGGACCCGATCTACAAGACCCACCTACGCTCGCTGGTCATCTCAAAAAGGCGCTAGGGGAGGAAGGGGATACTCGAGGGTTGTACGAAGCGGCAGCGATGGCTAGTCCGCAAAAATCGCCACCAATCTTTTCGAATCAGAGCACGCCCAGGAGTCCGTTTGCCTATCCACCGCCTTCGCCTTCGTCTATACAGGACCAATTTTCACCCACATTGAGGTATACGCCCGGTATGGACAGTGTGCCTCCGCCACTGTTGTCGACTAGGAGCTCGGATGGACCAAGAACGAGGCCGCCTATGGCTAGAGCGGGGAGTTCGGGAGAGGGGGGGCAAGGTGATCCATTGGGAAATGATGCGATGAGTTCGGAGAGGTGGCGTGGACGAGCGCCGGATCAGTGGGGTGGAGAGACGAGGACAGAGGGCACAGGCGGGGAAGGAGCAACCGAGCAGCGGAGGTCGTTTGTCGATTTTTCGACGCCGAGGAACCAAGACTGGTAGGTAGCAGGGAGGGGCGAGAATTTTAGAGCTTGTAACGACCATCTATCTCATCATCGAGTATCTTTCCGAGGATATACATGTACATTGACGACAAATACAAATATAGACAGTTTCAAAGTGGTTCTATGGAGATGGATCATTATTTGTGTACTATACACTCAGTCCTGTCGAGTTGAAGTGCAAGCTGCTATTGGATCATGGGGCAGCACTCCGGCGAGATACGCTTCGAAAGTGTCGATAGGGATCACGTCGAGTGTACCGAGTCGAGAGGAAGGCCTAAGCGGCTGACCGTTGTAAGTTACAGGATCCGCACAAAATGGCCGATATCGGTCTGCCAGAACTCGAACACCACCTACCGTCAATCGATCGCCAGCTGCTGGGCGGGACAAGCTCACTTCTGCTCCGATGGCTGGTCATACGGGCTGTCGAATCAGCGTTCCACGGCACACAACACCCACGTCAGCGATCTGAAGTAAGACAGGGAGAGGAGCATTGTGAAGACGGCTCGAGCGTATCATACGCATTGCTTTGTACGAATCTGATGATCAGCGCGCATACCCACCGATGTTCAACTGACGCTTTCTGTTCCACTGAACCCCTTGAGAAGTCCGCCTATCCCTCAGTCTGGGTTGGCAAAAGTTGTTGGGGTTTAGGATTGGATCAAGGTTAGCGACCTACTCATCGTTTGTGAGGTGATGACCTGCCCATTAGCTTGCAACCCATATTTTCCCGACTCACATTGTTGGTGACCTGAAATGCATACTTGTCAACCTCTGAGTGATGCGGTAGGAAGCCTAGCAGATCGCTATATACCTCTCGAACATCCTTGCCATGCTGCAGAGCCTATTCGAGCCCTGGTCTGAAAAAAGTCAGCCGCGATACAACGGGAAAGAGACCATGGGGGACATACGATGTTATCGCTGGGAAGACGAAATTGGACCCGACAAAGCCTGGTCCGACAATATGCTCGAAGGGATTCTCCGTTCCCCGCTATCCATCAGCAAAGGATCTCACACTGCAGATTAGAAGACCACTTGCCTGGACCTGCCAATAAACAGGCGTCGTGGCATCTCCTCCAGCTACTCTGGCTTGCGCATATGGTCCTTCACCAGTACAGTCCCACTGGCTGTCAATTCCGCGTCCTGTCACATTGGGGATGGACGTACGGTGATATTTTCCAGGAAGAAAATGTTCGAAGCGTAGGGTGTTCTCTATCGGTCCACTGAAAGGACATGTCGAGATAGTAGTCCGGCTCACCTTGTGATGCCTCTGTATCACTTCCACGTAGCGCAGCTCATATCTCTCCGGCTTCACGTATTCTCTCGCTCTCACGTGTGGCATCTTTCCCTCCGCTGTGTCATGATATGATGGGATGCTGACGAACTTCACACCCTTCAGATTAGCTGGGACTGCTCCAACCAACCGACTACTGAGCTCACAATTGTATCTCCCATACTCCTCGTCTGGCGTATGAGACGAGTGGTATACACCTAGTCTTCCTTCACCGTTGAGAGCTCTGTCAATGCTTACAGAGCCTTGACCATCAGCTTCGATGGGTAGAGAGCGACTGGCAAACGTACGAGTACTCAGCACTGAAGAATCCCTGACTCCTTGCTCTTGCGAATTGGTCAGGATCAGCAGTTGCTTGAATGACCGTACCCGTTCTACTGCATAGTCCAGCGATCAATAGGAGGACCGCTCGATGAAGGAACATCTGGACGAAGGGGTCGAATGTCGAAGGTGCGATCACAGCACCTCCTTACACTTGAACCGAGATAGAGAGGGCCAAGACGAACGTGTGTCGAAGCTGGGCGGCCAGTGGGAAGTGATCTCTCCGGATGATTGATCGAGCTGCTCGATGAGATGGACCACCGTACATGCTGTCAACGGCGAAGAGGGTAGAGTACAAAATGAGGATCCAGGCAAAAGGAATCCTTTGGCTGTTGAAGGTGGAGGTCATTCAACTCGATAATTGACCATTCCATCCGTCACTTCCGCCCAAACAATGGATGCAGTGGAGGGTGGAATCTATATAGAGCAGTTTGAGCGTAGGGCGAGGCATATGCAAGTAAAGTCTGCATAAAAGTCATGCGAACCTATTGGCTACAAAGCTATAAACGATCTACTCGTCAAGTTATAATAAACGGAAACGTATCGCCGTGATCCTCCTCTTCTCAGCCTCATCATCCTCCTCGTGGCGCTGCGGTCACTGCTTAAGCAGTCGAGTCGTGGCCACCGACTCGGGGAGCTCCCTCGTAGAACTGGTGCTTGTGACCGTCCTCGGCGTGGGTGTGGGGAGCCTCAGACTTGTGCGACTTGAGGAAGTCGGAGTGGCTGATGGTGGGGAGGGTGGTGGCCTCGTGGACGATAGGGGCTTGGTGGACCTTCTCGTGCACAGCGGTGGTGTGGTGGACGTGGGTGGGTTGGATGGTCTCTCGTTGGATAACGGGTTGGACTGAAGAGTTAGCCGTGTTCTACGTGACTAGTGACTAGGAAGCAGAGTAAGAGATGGCAACGTACCAGTCTCGTGGATGTGGTGGTGCTCGTGCTCGTTGACGTGTGTGCCAAGGTGGGCGGCAGTTCGCTCAGTCTCGCCGACAACCTGTTGGTCCTTGATGGCGGTTCGTTGCTCGTGCAACTTGGCCTGGTGCTCAGGGAGCATGTCCTCCTTGTGCTCTCGGACAACAGCGGGGGCAACCGACTCGACGTGCTTGGTGGGGAGGGTTTGGTGGTCCTCGACGGGTTGGATTCGGTGCTACTCGTCAGTGGGTGATACCCAAGAGGGGGTGGTAGGGTTTGCGCTCACTTGGTGGTGGTGAACGTGCTTTTCTCGGTCAATGGCCTCGGCGGTCTCGACGTGCTCTTGAGGTCGGACGGTCTCTTGAGTGACCTCGGGAGCGACCTCGGAGCAAACCTGGACGTCAGCTGCATGGACAGGCAGAGAAGGGAGTTGTGGAGCAGTTGAATGACAGAGAGTGAGGGAGGGTGATCAGGAGGAAAGCTCACCTCGGTGCTGTCGGGCTTGTGAGAACCCTTGATGAAGTCCTTGACGCCTTGAGTGATTCCAGACATGTTTGCTAGTGTTGGTGTTTTTGGTGGGTTGGTGTAGGTGGATAAAAGTGGAGATACGATGGAAGTTGGATGAAGAGGGTATTCCACGTTCGAAAGTGCCGAATATATATGCAAGCAAGTCGATGAGCTGCGCAAGTCATTCAAGACTCTTCTGCGACGTCATGATCTCATCTCTACGCGAAGGGGAAAGAAACAGGGAAGGGACAGACGAAGACTCACCAGAAGGCCCATCCAATCCGTCCACCTATCCACCCGGCGACAACATCGTCATAGCGAGACTCCCCTTGTCCGTCTAAGTCAAAGGGAAACTCGAGACAGTCTCTGAGACTGTAGCTTATGCTACCTATCGATCCAAATGCCGTAGAGCGCGATCTAGGCTGCTCCAAGATGACATGCTTGGGAAATAGGATAGAGTCGAATGGTGAATGACGCTCACCAAATGTGACGAAGGGAAGGACAGAAGGAAGGGGAAAAGGGCTGCCGTCAGATCCCGGCCAGAATCCAAAAATGTCGTCGTATGTAATCAATCGTTCGTCTTGTGGCGACGGTTGACGATCCAGGTCCAATCGTCTATGCTTGTCGAGCTGCGGTCCAAGGATCAACCAAGCGAGAATATAAAGTTGTGACCTGGTTGGAGCGGGCAAAGGGGAGAGAGATCAAGGGATATGAAGTCGAACGGTCAACAAGGATTCGGCTCGTGATCGACGTTTCGCGGTTCAGATCGGACACGCCGTGACGCTCACAATATGGGCGGTTACTACCACTCTGGATCCTGCGAATTCGATAGGCGCTTGCACTCGCTACCCATCCACCTCCAGCATGCTACTCGTAGCTCGACGAATGATTGTCTTCTCGCTGCATGCAATTAGATTGTACCTCGCCGGGACAGTGGAGTGTGGATCGTATCAGATCGACCTTCGTCGCTCTTCTAGATCAACCCTGACATACGTGTATTCGTCGCCAGATTCAGATTCGCCCTAAGGAAAAGGGAGGGACGTCAACGAGACGGCGCGGGGCGCCTAATCGTTTACGGTGGTGTCCCTCGTGGTGGTCAACTTATGGAGTCCATGGATGGCAACGTGGAAGGCGTTTAGATGGAGTCTATGGATGGCAATGTGGAAGGCGTTTAGAGCTAGCATTCACCTCTCAAACCCCGTCCCACTTGGAGCTGTTGTCAGGATGGTGAGTCATGGTCGCGGGGCATTAAGGCTATTCGTAGTTCGAAGGGCTGGAGGAAGCTTCTTGTGGTTGCTCACGTCTGCCCGCCTGTCGTCGCTTTTCCACATGGTCGGGCCAGAGAAACCAGGTGCTCGTAGCATGAGCATGCTCTTCTTTCTATTTGTAATGCATTAGAATAGCATTTTGAAATGCTCAAACCGAGTCGGCTACGTCCGGTTCCCGAGCGATGTTGACCACGCGCAGCTAACACTCGTCTTATCTCGACTCGACCTGACCTTCATACCTTACCAATCACCTTGACATCCGGTGTATAACCCTTCCACAACTCGCACTATCACGATGGGAACCGCTCCTTCCAAGGCAGCAACGAACGCTGTGCCCGCGACGATCGATGAGAAGCGCTCTATCGCTGCTTCGCTGGACGAATCGGTCAACGCGCAATCGCACACCGAGATGGGGGATTCCTTGACGACCGACACCCTCGATGAGTGGAGCAAGAGCTTTGACAGTGTGCGTAGTCGACTGGTCGACTGCAAGGGCTTAAGCTCACAGTGTAGGACCCTACTCTTGCGCTCTCACGACTGGTCTTGTCGCAGACCGATCCCGTTCAATCGCTCAAAGTTCGCGAAGCGTTGATCCACGATGCCAAGGTGTTCAACCTATCTCTGAAGGGACTCGGACCGAATGGAGAGTACCCTGGACCTCGAGTCAACCAGGCCAGCAGTGGCAGGTGTTGGCTTTTCGCGACGAGTGAGCTTGCCCTGATGGCTTGTGCAGGAGCTTGGCTGATTGTTAGCCAACGTCTTGCGGTACAACGTGATCGAACAGCTCAAGCTCGGAGAATTTCAGCTGTCCCAGAGCTACCTTTTCTTCTATGACAAGCTCGAAAAGGCAAACTACTACCTTGAGTGAGTGGCAACCCGTGCATAGTGCATGTGGTCCGAGCTCACGTGCAGGAACATTCTCGATACCACCGACCATGAGCTCGACTCTCGACTTATCTCGTACGTCAACGAAGCTCCCGTCAACGATGGCGGGCAATGGGATATGGCTGTCAACCTCATTGGTGCATCCACTCTGCCGACGTCTCACTGACCAGCAGAGAAATACGGTATCCTCCCTCAACAGCTCTACCCCGAATCCTACTCTTCCTCTGCGTCAGCGCGACTGGGCTCTCTCCTCACTTCCAAACTTCGAGAATATGCTCTTCGTCTGCGAGCCAATCCGATGCACGCTCGAAAGCTCAAAGCGCAGTTCATGGCCGAGATCTACAACACTTTGTCGATTGCCCTTGGTACGCCGCCCAGACCGGATGAAAAGGTGCTCTGGGAGTACTACGACAAGGACAACAAGTTTCACTCTTGGTCTGGTACCCCTCGAGAGTTCCACGAGCAGTACGGGAAGAGGAAGAACATGGATCCCAAGGACAGCTTTAGCTTGATCAATGATCCGAGGAACAAGTACGAAAAGCTGTACACGATCGACCGGCTCGGTAACATTTGGGGCGGCAGACCCATCTTGTGTAGGTCTCTAGCACGAATGCAGCTGACAATAGATGTCAATGCTCCCATCACAGCCCTCGAGGACGCCGTTATTGCTGGGATCAAGGCCAACACGCCTTTGTTTTTCGGTTGCGACGTTGGCAAGTCCAGCAACAGCGCAGCAGGTGTGATGGACTCATCGCTGTACGATATCAAGGCGGCGTTTGGCTATACGTTCAACATGACCAAGGCGGAGCGACTCATGACCGGCGAGAGCAGCATGACCCATGCCATGGTCATTACCGCTGTCCACCTTGACGACAAAGGTCGGCCCGTCCGATACAAGGTGGAGAACAGCTGGTCAGACTCGGCGGGAGAGAAGGGGTGGTTCATGATGACCGCCAAGTGGTTCGAGGAGAATGTCTTCCAGGTGGTCATCCCCCGCTCGGTGGTCGATAGCAAGTGGTCAAAGGTATTGGACGGAGGTAACCCGGTCGTTCTGCCTCCTTGGGATCCCATGGTAAGGATACATGCTCTCGTTGAGGGGTCAAGCTGACCGACAGGGCACCCTTGCTTAGCCTTAGCTCTGTATATTGCGTAAGTTACCAGTTGGTAGATTGTAGCGCTGTCATCAAAAGGTAGCAACGGTCTTGGGATGGGGTCGAGAATGCATTACGTAATTGAAAGCTTGTTCTTCGTACCTGCTCGTCTCGAGACAGCGTCATTCTGTCTCTCGTGCAATCTTTCGCTCCTTCGAATGGAACGTTGTCTGGACGCATGCTCAGGACGACGATCGCTTACATGACATGACGACGACGACGGGTGAACAGTTCGGTGGTGGGAGCACAGCACAGCTTGGAGCATGGAGCAGCATACGTTGGTTCAGGAGCATCGGAGGATTCGAGTAGGTTGAGAATAGCCAAGTGAATCTGAGACTGGGATCTCGCAGCTGGTGGACCCCGGTCCAGAAACGTACGTCGACCTATTTGACTTTGGCCGTTGACGCTGTAGGGACCGCTCGTAACGTGGTCATCAATCTATATTTCCGACTGGACGATCAGAACTCCCATATTCTGACACCTCGACTTTAACAACTTCGGCCCCTCGTCGCATCTCATATCCCATCTCTGTCGCTTGCCCTCGGTTCTTCTCTTTCCCTCCCTACGCTCTTCGTGTCTCGCCGTCTCCCCTCACGATGCCATCGATCATCTCGAAACTCCTTCACAAGAAGTCTCGCTCAGGCTCTTCTTCCTCTTCTTCCCTCAACTCCCCTTCGGCAACCGGCCCCGTCGAGAGCGATGAAACGTTTGATGACAAGCGGGCCCGTCGGACCTCTCTACCCGGACAAAAGCTCTCTTCGCCTTCATCTCCCAGCGTAGGACGAAAGAGCATGGACGATAGACGACGACGGGGAGAATCACCCGCATCCCCTACTTCTGCCGGTATCTATAACCCAGACGTACACGTCTCTCCCGCTCGACCTGCTCCTCCCCCTCCCACAAACGGTACCGTCGTCATTGACCATTCGAACGATCCTCGAGCGAGTCTAGCGGTGAACAGTGCGACGGGAGACAAGCCATATCAAATCCCTTTCAACATTTCGACTCCAGGTTTCGAGTCTTCCCTCTACCCGATGTCTGGTACGACCCAACATACCCCCTCTGATACGGATAGAGCGCTACCTCCTCTGCCCCATACCCTTTCTTCCTCTTCGCACGAAATTAGAGACGTGGAAGGACGACGACAACGACCGATCATGAACAGTCCTGGATCTCGACAAAGTCTAGAAGCAGAGATGGGGAGACAATCTATCGACGCGAATCATGGTAGGATCGGGGAGAACGAGATGCGAAACTCGGGATTGGAGATGCACCAGGAAGAGGTGGGCAGTGGGGACTCTGCAAGAGGAGCAAGGGAGAAGACCCGAGTCGCTAGGGAGACTGAGTTTGGTGGAGCGAGGTTGATGGGAAACAGCGAGCCTACGGCGTTGCCAGCGGCGGGTCATCCAGAGGATGGGGTGTTGATCAACAAGATGGGAGGGTTGGTGATTGGGAACAAGGGGAAAAAGGTGGATGGGACGTTGGAGGAACAACAGCAGATGATGGTGAAACAGCTGTTTGAACAGGCCAAGGCGAACAAGGAGCATGGACCGCTGTCGCAGCAAGGATTGAAGACATTCAAGGCGGCATCGATGGACGGCCTGGTGGGGAAGAAGGATACCGTGGAGATTACAACGAGATGGCTGCAACCGATTGTTCAGGTATGTCCTAGCTAGCACGTTTGGCATCTCTGACGTGTAAGGAAACTATCCTGCCCAGGGTTCACACCGACTATCTCACTGTCCTCGACCGACATATTCACCATCACCACGTCTAGTGAGTACCCCTCATATGCTGTGGCTGACCATGTAGCCCCAAAATCCAACCCGTCGAAGACCCAGACCCGGTCCAGCTGCCCACTCTCCACCGCATCTTCTCCCCTGCCACCGGCAAATGGCACGAGGTCGAGGGCGACGAGGCTGCCATCGAGATTCTCGGCAAAGACGTCTTTACGAACGGACCCAAGGAGATCCGACAAAAGC
>JALPCD010000088.1:0-26318 GCA_026538415.1 Cryptococcus sp. GC_Crypt_1 | reverse complement strand
CTGTTCGACCGTTCACCCAAGGAGGCATCCTCGGTCTCTCTCCTCCGATTGGCATCATCAACAACATCACAGGTGGGGCGGTCGTCAAAACGCCTTTGCCTCATGTCAACACTCCCCGACCGTTCCACTATGTCGATCCGAACAACGCGTATGCAAAGGCGAATGGAGGGACGATGACGAGGTTGGTGGATTACGATGTGGGGGTCAAGCTGGGTCAAGGCACTTTTGGGTGAGTCGAGAAGGGTTCTTTGTCGCTGCGAGATCGAGCTGACTTGTCAGTGTGGTCACCAAAGCTATCGACAGAAAGACCAAAACTTCTGTGGCTCTCAAACGAGTCTTGTTCCACGATCTCAAGGCTGGAGTGAGTCCGCATGTCTGCTTTTGCCATTTGCATACCGATCTGACGGCAGATATGCCCTACTACTACAGCGGAGATCAAGCTCCTTCGTTCGCTGGAATCGCCCAGTGTCGTGCGCCTCCTTAGCATGGTGGTCGAGCCTGGCACTGAGCAAACCGGCAAGTCGATCCGTTCTATCTCACACGCATATCGCTGATGGTCAGGCCAAGTAGGTGACAAGCTTCATCCGCTCTACGATGTCTACATGGTCTTCGAATTTGCCGACCATGATCTTTGCGGCTTGCTAGCCAACCCTGCATTCAAAAAGACGCACTCCATGCCCAAGCTACTCATGCGACAACTCTTGGAGGCCATGAGCCATCTTCATTCGGTGAGCCAACCCCCTACTCTCCTTCTACCTTGCTCTTGCTAATGGCAGAAACACGTGCTGCATCGAGATATCAAGACTGCCAATATCCTCGTGATGAACGACGGTACCCTGACTCTTGCCGACTTTGGACTCGCTACGACTGTCGCCAAGACCGATACGCCTTGGTATACGGCTGAGCGACAATACAACAATGTCGTGACGAGATGGTATCGAGCGCCGGAGCTGCTCCTTGGATCGACCCACTATGGTTCAGCTATCGACATGTGGTCTGTTGGGTGAGTCGACGTTCTCTTGGGTTTCGTGCAACTTTGAGCTGATGGGTAGATGCGTAATGGGAGAAATGTTCCGACGACGACCCATATTGTGCGGACAAGAAGACGATCGAGCTCAGCTCGTGGAGATTGCTACCAAGTGCGGACCCTGGAACGACTCGACCTTTCCTGAATGGTACAAGCTACCCGGTCATCCTGGATCAGAGCGAGAGAGATGGGATGCGTACTCGCTAGGAGACGATGAATCGCGCTTGGCTGCCATGGCGAAGAAGGACTGGGGGTATGTCGAATCGAACTGTCTTTTTCTCTTGATTGAGCTGACGTGCAGAATGGATAGAGATGGTATCGACTTGATGATGAAGCTGCTGCGACTCGACCCAGCTAAGCGATATACCGCCGACGAGGCTCTTCAACATCCTTGGTTCACCAATCGACCTCTTGCCGAGCAAATTCGACCTGGTCTCATTACCTGCGGCAATTCCTTCGAGGGCAACATGCGGGATGTACGCTACGAGGCATCACCCAACTCTCGACGCAACGCCCCAAGCATTGTCCCTTTCCAAAAGACGATTCGGCCGCCGCCTCATCTTGCTCAGGGTCCTTGGAACAGACGAAATGGCCCCACTCCCGTCCAGCCGGTATACGACCATCGACGACCTATCCCGCCTCCTCCACCTGGCTTTGAACATGTTCGACCTCAACGACCACCCATCGGCCCTCCACCTGGATTAGGCTATGACAATCAGGCTCAAGCTGTTCGGTTCGGTCCACCTGGTCTGACAAATACGCACGGCAATCAGAACGGTCAAAGTGGTCAGAACGGTCGATATGGCTCTGGTCGGGATGGATCACCACCTCGACAGATGCCTCGGTATGGATCTGCTCGAGACGACGCGCCCAACAACAACGGCGTACGATATGGGCCGCCTCCTGCTATCGGCAACCCGGGTACAGCTTCTCGAGCTCGACCTCCATTTGTCGTTCCTCCACAGAATCTAGGTTCGACCAACCGACCTACTCTTCCTCGACCTCCCTTTATGCTTGCTGGTCGAGCCGGTTTGCCTTCTTCTCGACCTGGTCCGGCCGACCCGAGCCGACAGCAGGGCCGGGATGACAGGCGAGGCCAACAGGAGCCGTACCGTCGATATTGAGAGTGTGAGCGATGAGGAGGGCACAAGGACCGAGGATGCCTCCTTGGGTGAACGGTCGAACAGGCGTCAAGCGATTCCATTCCGCCCATGATCTCGATGGGGCATGGATGATACCGACGTCGAAAGCGGTAGCGAGCGGTGGAGTCTGTGGCGGAGGAGGGGGAGTCGGCGCTGCGTCGGTTGGGGTAGGAGGAGGAGGTCGTGTTGCCGAAGGAGGAGGAAGCGGGGTAGACGCATGATCATTCGACATGACAAAAGCGAAAATGGGACTAGTCGAAGAGGACAAGGCGTGTCTTCGTCGCGAGTCGAGAGTCAAGGCAGTCGAGTTTCGGGGGAAGCGAAAAATAGACGGATACGATGAGCGATGATGAGGTCGAGCAAACGCCTTTCTCCAGTCGAGGCCGTCGACAGTCTCTTGGTCGGACTGAACCTCGTTCAAGTCGAGCTCTTCGGAGAGGTGGTGGATATTGGGCCGCTGTCGTTTACGTCGGCAGGCCTCGACCAGATCATCCTCGCGATCTCTTACGATACCGACGATCGAGGCAATGACTGTGTCGTCGCGGTCGAGAAATCTGGTGATAGGGGAGAATGCAGGTGTTTTCAATACACCGACTGATAATAGAGGTGCTTTTGGAGGGGTATGGGAAGGGGACAAGGCGGCGGCGGCGGCGGCGGCGTTTGCCGATAAGATTTCCGCCACCGAGGGCAACCGAGGACCGGAGTTGACGACATGTCCGCTGTTCATCCGGTCGGCGGAAGCGGTGAGCCGGACGGGCACAGGTCGAGAGAATGATAGCAATGGGACAGAATCCCATGCAGTCGGGGCGAAGGGGGAGTAGTGGTGAAGGCAGGCGAACTCCCATGATCGGGACAGTAGACCTGCATGGCGGAGAGGAGGACAAAGTGGGATGATGTACCCGTCGCTGGGCCAATTTGTCGATGGTGGAGAAGGGGACGGGGTGGAGGAGGTTGTCTTGATTTTACTTTGCGCGGATTCGTAACTATAGCTCGACGAATCGTATCATGCACAGAGTCATATCAAGAGGTAGATGGGGATGTAGGACCAGAGAAGATCCAGCAGAGTCGGGAATTTTTCTTATATCAGCATGCATCGGTAATGCTCGAGTCGACTCGAGCCGCTCAGAGGAGGAGGAGCTGGCTGGTGCAAGGTGGTCGTTTGCGAAATATCATTCTGGACTGCCAGTAGTCGCGACACCACAAGGGGGTATAATTGAACACATACGCTGATAACGGCCACCCCCAAATCGCGTGGAGCGGTCGAGCTGTCTCACAGCAAGTCCGCGGACACCATACATACGCTCTATATCCTCACACTCCACGCTTCTGCTATTTCAACCTTCGAAACGGAACACTTCCTCGGCTTCGGTCCACCATCCTGGTCCTTGTTCAGATCCAACAGCACCCGGCACAAAGCTCTCTTGCATCCCATCGGTGAGCTGTACGTCAGTATGATATCCAGCAAGCTATCTGCCGGCGGTGTAGAGGCGAGAAGGGACAAGTGTCGACTCACAGCCCACCATTCTCGAGTCTTTTCATTCTCTTTGATCTTCTCCATGTCCGCCTCGAAGTTTTCAGGAGGACCGACGTATCGCATGTGGGCTATGAGGAGGTTGAGGGGTTTGAAGTGGTTTATCGAGTAGTCTGTCAAATCAGCATGCCATTCCTCCGGGCCATTACAAGCAGCGATGGCTGTACGAGCTACGATTAAGAGGTGGAAAGGGGAAGTAGAAGGTGGGGGGGTTTGATACGTGCCGACAATGTTGGCTTGACGGATAGTAGCCAGCACCTCGGGCCAGACGTTGGCATGTATCTGTAGATTAGCGCATACCTTGTCACCGGCCGTGTCTTCCCCGTGGACTCTACTAGCTGGGTGTATGGAGTGATGGAAGCAGGCTCACCTTGTTGTACTCTTCCAGGTGCTCCGGTCGCACCTTGATGACCTGACATATCCTCTTTCCTTCGTCCGTTTTGGGCAACACCAAGGATCCATCGTGCTTCAAGCTGTTTGCCATGCTGTGGTGGTGAGGATGCGACGATATCTATGCAAGTGAGAGTCGACGATGAGGAAGAGAGAAGGGTTGAAGTGAATGATGAGGAGAGTTGTCGACGGGCGAAAGATCCCCCGCGGCAACCAACGCTTCTTCTCGACCTTCAACCTTCAACCTCCAACCTCGATGTCTTATCCTTCCATCATCTCTCAATCAGGTATGCACCGCTCACCCACTTCCTGAAGCACTGACCTGATACTCAGGCTCCGCGCAGCGAAATCTGAAACCCATCGTCGATGCTCTGACTCCTTTGGTCGAGGAAGGAGCGACGTCAACATCATCAACCAACCCCAGGAAACGGAGGATACTGGAGCTCGCTTCGTACCCCTACGAACACATCTCGTCTTTCGCCCAGAAATGGCACGAGGTGGAGTGGCGGGGTACATGCAGGAATCATGAGGATTTAAGGTTCGTAAGCAGTTCTTTGGTCCGGACTGAGCTGATGGCAGGGATGTGACAGACAAGCTGTTTGAGCACGGTCAATCTTCGACGGGCAACCTTAGACCACCTCGACAGCTGGACGTATCGGAGTATCAGGACTGGACAGATATGGTGGGATATCTGGAGAAGGAGAAGGTACCGCCAGGACCAGTATACGAGGGTGTCATCGCTCGTACGTTAGTGCACGTCGGGAACGAGCTCACGGTAGTCAACCTGATACATTGCTGCCCGCCCGACGTCCCAGAACACATCTTTAAACATCTATCTCCCCTCTCATCCACCGGAAGAAGACTACTCCATCCAGAGAAAGGATGGATAGCGGCCTACGGAGCTTACAGGAATGACGATGGGAGCTACAAGTCTGAAGCAGATGAGCAGGTGCGTAAAAACTGCCTTCCTTCTCATTCATATCCCATCTGGCTGTGCATCATACTTCATACTCACGAGCAGTTTGAAAAGAGTCATCTTCAGTCGCAGGACCCTTCTCTTGGCCTACGGACGATCAAAGATATCACGGCCATGGCGGAACAATGGGGGTTCAAGGAAGAGTTGCGTCGAGAGTTGCCCAAGGGGAACATGTGGGTGGTCTGGAGGGTCGATCGGCAGGTCAAACAGGACAGGTAGATGTATCTGCTGCGTGTCTGGTGTGCTACTGTCCTCTAGGCCATCCTTCGTGCATGCATGCTGGCCGTAATAGAGATGACCATGGCCATGGTTCGTGTTGGCTGTTGGATTGGGTTGGGAGATGTTGCCACCCTGTTTTCCTGAAATGCGAGATGGACGTAGACACGTTTGTATATTATTGTCCCATCTCACCACATCGCATCCCCATCTACATCCACCTCGACATCGAGCTCGACATTGACAGTAGCCTGTATCATCATCTGCAACCTATCGACTTGAGTCACATCGTACATGTAGATAAAGAGGAGCTCGCCTGCGTCATCACCTAATTCCCCGCCCATCCATCCTCCCACGTCTGCTTCCTCGACTCTTCAATGGAAATCGACCATGCTTCGGCTTCGCCGGACCCGCAGCCTACCTCTAATTCGACCACGACGCACGTCTTTACTATGAACGGCGGTGAGACGACAACATCTCCCACACCAGCCGAAGCAGGTCCATCTCGACGTCGGTCCTCTGCTTCTCCACACGAGGACAATAACAACAACCCCCCAATATCCTCTTCACCTCGCCCGGAACTCGTTCCATCCACTCCGGAACAACCCTCCTCCTCCTCTTCTGCTGCCATCCCTCGACATGCTTCACCCGAGACGACGCTCTCTCCCAACCGCCCATCTACGCCTCATCTGGACCTCGCTACATACCCCACAACAACCCTTCTTCGCCTTCTCGCCAATCTATTACAACAAATCGCTACGTCCAATGATCAGCTTCGCCCAGACATAGAAGACGAAGATGAGGACATGGACACATCGCACTCTCACACTGGGTCAACATCGGAATCACGGTCCAGCGGAAGCACACCACATCATCCATCCCCGACCTCCGCCCTCTTCGACACCACCACCACCAACCCCAACTCCAACTCAGTCACCCCTGCTCGGCCCAGCCTTTCGCTCTTGGAAGAGCCTCTTCCTCTCTTCTCGGCAAGCCGGACGAGCCTCACGCACCCTTCCAGCTTGCTCTCTTTCCATGCTCGACACGTCCCGTCTATAACGATCGAGGCGTATCTCCTTCGGATACTAAAGTACTGCCCGACGACCAATGAGGTGTTTCTCGGGCTGTTGGTGTACTTCGATCGGATGTCTCGACTTGGTACACCGGCAGGTGTGGGAGGAGAAGCGGCTGGAGCAAGGAGGGGCGTCGGGAGGGGATTTGCTATTGATAGTTTCAACGTACATCGGCTGGTCATCGCAGGAGTGACCGTTGCGTCCAAGTTCTTCTCTGGTGAGTTTGCTCAATGGGACGATGTGCATTGAAGCTAATGAGTAGATGTCTTTTACACAAACTCGAGATATGCCAAAGTCGGTGGGCTACCCTCGCATGAGCTCAACCAGCTCGAGCTGCAGTTTCTGCTTTTGAACGATTTTCGACTGGTCATACCGCCCGATGAGATGCAGCGGTATGGAGATAGGCTGTTGGGATATTGGGAGACCAGAGAAGCCGAGGGAGGACTGGCGTCACCTAAGGCAGAGAGGATGGAGGTCGAGACGACAACAGCCAGCACGGCGGATGCGACAAACGGATCCCACTCGACTCCTCAGTCGACTTCTGCTGCAGGGGAATCTTCAACTTCGACTACCAGTCGGGAAGACGTATCCTCGCAATCGACACAACCTCAGCCTGCGAGATCGCCAAGGAGAGTCGAATATAGGAGCAATTCAACTATCATCCAGCCGGTACCTACGCCCGTGGTTGCTACCTCTTCCTCCTCTCGACATAGAGGGAGAGAAGGGAACGGTTCATCGCCTTCAGTTTCGTTTGCGGAGCCTGCTCGAGCTAGGCGTGGGAGTACCCATACGACCAGGTGGACAGGCAGTGGGACGCCTGATGCGATAGGAAGAGTAGCGTCGGCGGAAGCGGTGGTGGCTGCCGAGTGAGCAGCTGTTGGTCAGGATACGGCAGGAGCAGGCGGTCTGGTGATGGACAGTTCAATCAAGTGCATTTCATGGCATGATGATCCTTAGCATTTGTTATAGATGGATAGTGGTCTGGTCGTTTTGCCTTATAGATCCCAAGGGGTTGTACCGATCGAAAAGGATACTTAGGGCCAGGATGGGGATGCGAGTGCCTAGTCTCAAGCTGTGGATGGAGTATTGCCCACCTTTTACTTACCGGCGAGCCATCCGAGGCACATACTATGCTTTGATTCACGCTCGGTCGAAGTGGAGCATACCTTGACCCAGCTCATTGCTCCCCATGCGATGAAGAGGATGCTCGGCAGATGTATGAACGAACAAGGGGTTTTGGCAAATGAGTCGAGATCTGGGAAGGCGAGTAAGGGCAAGGGCTAGGGGATGGAATGGGAAGCGGAAGTGCTGAGAGCGGTGTTTACAATGCGTCGATCTCTCTCTCTTTCCTTCTTCGCCTCTTCATCTTATCATGAGATAATCCCCCTGCTTGGCGGTCTATACATCCACAACATCTACAACATCCCACCATGCCAGACCGACCACTGCCTCCTCCTCTACGGCAGGAGGACAGCTATGCTTCAAACGATACATCGACATCCAGCCAATCGACCATTTCTCCTCCTCCTTCGACAACGACCTCGTACTATGCCCATTCCGCGCCAACCCCATTCAACACTTTCATCCAAGACCCATCCACCCTCACATCGCACTCTATCTCTCATGATACATCTCAACCCTCGGAAATGCTATACGACGAGACCGACCAAGTCGCATACGATCCATCCTACTCGACAACAACATCCTCCTCCCGCGTTCAATCATTCGCTTCTCACCGCTCAACATCACATCTCCTCCGCAGCGACTCTACCGCCAGTTCCATCCCCTTCTCCACTCGACCTGTCCCTGCTCCTCCGCTCTCTCTGCGCAGTACGGGTCACGATATCCGCTCCTTGACATCCGCAACGCCTCCAGACAGTTCTCTTCCACCCACACCGGCTTCTACCCTTGGGGCTTCATCCGGGAAGATTATATTCGCAGACTCGGCAGAGGTGGTGCATCAGGTGGTGTCAAGAGGAGGAGGAGGAGGAGGTGAGCGGCAGATGGACCAGGAGCAGAGGGATAATGCGAGATTGGAACAGCTGGGATATGATCAGGTGTTGGGACGAGATTATACATTCTGGTCGAGTCTCGCCATCTCGACGGTCAACATTGGGTGTCTTCAGGTGAGTATTACTCCATCTGCACTACGACTGTATTGGCACATGCTGATAAGCAGGGAGTGATATATGGAGTGTACGGAGCGTACAACTACGGAGGGCCTATAATGCTCGTGAGTACCCCTCATCCTCCTTCTCGCTTATCAACCGGACCCCACATCTCACCTCATCTCTTCTCGTCACTCTTCATCGCGATCCGCAGGCTTATAGCAGCTCATTGCTTGGCCGTTGTCCGGCTTCTTCTCACTCTTCCTCGTGCTTGCGTTGTCCGAATTGGCATCTGCATACCCAGTCTCAGGAGCCATGGCATCATGGGCTTGGAAACTCGCTCGAGGAGGGATCGGCGGAGAGCGAGGTTGGGGCTGGTTCATGGGAGGTGCAGTGCTGGGAGGACATTTGGGGAATGCGTTGCTGGTCACTTGGCAGATTACCAACGTGATCTCGGGAACGATGAAGATGGCATTCGACTACGAGTCGCAAAGCTGGCACGGGGTCTGCTTTTACCTGGTTCGTCAAAAATGGAAGACAGGGTGTGCATGAAGATCGCGATGGGCTGACGAGTAGGGAGTGATGTTGGTGTGTGGGATTGTTGGGTCGACCGGGTGGGGGAGGTCGCATCGGTTTTGGCTGGGATGTGGAGCGTACTTCTTGGCGGTGTATCTGATCCTCAATGTCTCCATCATCACCACCGTTGTCAAGTGAGTCGAGGAGTCTTGACAAGTGGATTGAAGATTCAATGCTGAATATACAGGCATCCAACGCTCAGCATATCGACCAAGTTTTGGAATACGACCGGTTGGTCGTCCAAGCCATACGTCTACATCCTAGGATGGCAGTTTTGCACGATTGCGACAGGTTGGGACGCTTCGGCGCATATGGCCGAGGAGACGCAAAGACCCGCTCGGAATGTTCCCAACGCCATGGTCTGCTCTTTGATCGTCAACTACGTACTGGGCTATATCGTGCGTTACATTTTCCCCTCGACCTCGAGGTCGATGGCTGACGTCTATCAGTCGATGGTTTTGCTCTTCCTTGCTGTGAGAGCGGAAGACATCATCGAGATTTCTGGGCATGGTTTCCCCTTTGGCTACATTCTCGCCAAAGCGATCAACACACCGGGAGCCATTGCCATTTGCTCACTCTTGATCATCCTCCTCACGATCCAAGTTCTCGCCCAACTCCAAGCCTCGTCTCGATTCGTCTTCTCCTTGGCTCGAGATAATGCCATGCCTTTCTCCGAATCGATACGGTGGACCAATAGCTCGAAGCAACCCATCATCGCCAACTGGGTCGTCATTGCGCTCTGTGTGCCATTTTGTCTGTTGACCATCGCTGGAAAGGGAACGCTGTACTCGGTCCTAGCGGTGACGGCTGGGTCGTTGAGCTATGTCGGATATGTGAGTCTGATGAGCATAATGGAAGAAGGTCAAGCTGACTGGGCCAGCTGGTGCCGGTGATACTGTATCTCCTGTCGAGGAAGGATCTGCAAACGGAGGGAAGGAGTTCATGGACATTGCGCTGGTTCAGGTAGGTCATCCATTCTCGCTCTGACGTGCAGTGCTAACCAGCGTAGCAAACCAGCAGGATGTGTGGGTATACTCTATGGTCTCGCAGTGATCATCACTCAAATGTTCCCTGGCGAGAACCCGATCTCTGCCCGTACGTTTGGATCTGTCCAAGCTGGGCGTTCTACGACTGAGGTAGCAGAAAATCTCAGCTGGAGTCCGGTTGTTCTCGTAGGCACCGGTCTCGTATGTTTCGTCACTTGGCGCTTATACGGTGAGCAAACATCTTCCATTGGGAACTGCAAGCTGAAACGATAGGGAACAAGCATTACTCTGGTCCTATACGAGCTTTGACAAAGTGGGAAACGGGCGTAGAAATCGACCTCCAGTCTGCGCTCGCCTCGAGTCGGAGCAGACCGACTGGTGGTGTTTCAGACTCTGCTGCTCGAGGTCGAACGCAGAGTGTGGAAGCTAGGACAGTGTCGTATGTCGACAAATCGGATGATGGGCACGCGCACAGTGTGGCCGTGTTGCCTGCTGAGCCGGATGTGGGGGGAGGAACGGAATGGACAGAGTGGACGGATATGACGGAAAGTCGGGTGAGCGAGGTGCAGGATGATGGCGAGGACGAGCAGCTAGACGGGGGGTTAGCAGCTAGGAGAGAAAGTGGGCTGGAAGGTGACAGGCGGCAAGAGGGTGTTGAAGTGACGGAAGGGAGGAGATCGAGTATGTAGGAGGAAGGTAGGCAGGCAATCTTGGGACTCTTGGAATATGGGTGGGTATATGAGCTTATGAGCTTGGAAATATGGTCGGCGATCTTGTATGGAGTCTTCACAGGGATTTGTACAGTACTCTAGGAGTGATCTGTAAAGTATGCAGTGTTATGGCTAGCTTTCGTAAACAGCTAAGCTCTGCTCGTGGCTACTGCATCCCGTGCGATGCAAAGGGCTAACATCTCTAACTTGCATCATCTACTGCGGCTTCACCTGGAGATATTGCTGACACGGGTTGAGTGAATATCTCTAGGCCTCGTTCAAATTCGGCCAGCTGTGATGAGACGCTCTCACTGGGCACCAAGTCCAACGAGCGAGAGACTCGACCACTCGCACCTCGCCCGCCCTTCCAGCAGCTCTATCGATCTATGCATCTAGGCATCTGCACGTTAGCACCGTCTCGTTTCCCCCAGACGCTCGCAGGCGCACCTATCCCCTTCAAGAAATCCTCCACCAGCTGCACCGTCTCTGCTGGCTTCTCCGCATGCACCCAATGTCCCGTATCCAGAATCTCCAGCCTCATGCTCGGGAAAAACTCCTTTGCGACGGGTATATTATGTCGGTTGAGGTACCTCGAGTGTTCTCCCTTCAAGAACAGGGTTGGACCGTCCCAAGTCGGGCTGGGAGGTCTGGACGGATCGTAAGGGAAGTCTCCTATCTTTGGTATAGCCGCAGACAGGAGAGGGAGGGGGATACGGAAGACGAGATGGGAGTCTGGGCCGGTGGTCGTACGTGTGTTGGTGAGGAGGAATTGTCGAGTTGGCAGAAGCTACACACGTCGGTCAGCCAAACCCCACAAAGAGGATGTACGACAAGGAAGGGTTCATAGCCAGCAACGGCATGGCATGTAGGAGGGACAGTAGCGCGCATGGCAAGGTGGACAAGGAGGGAAGGGCGTACCGGCTCGACCTTTTTCAGTATCAAATCTGCCTCTGCCTTGGTCTTGACCTTGGCCGCTTCGACCTCCAACATTGCTTCGGTGTACGACGCAAATCTTCCTATCAGCACCATCCCCAATTTCTAGTCGCTCTGACTCACTCGGGCGAGATCTTGCCCCTAGCCGGCGACATGTCGACCGAGATGAGCGACCTCAATGGTTTATTCAGCTCTTCGTTCAACGCCAACGCCATGACCGCCTTGCCTCCCCTACTGGTCAGTTTCCTACACCTTATGAGTACTTCAACTCACATGCTATGCCCCATCAGATTGACTCCGGATGTCAGGCCTTGTTCGGCGAAGAATTGAGCAATGTCGGTCGCCATCGCTGCGTAGGAATGCGGTTCGGCGTGAGGAGACGTCCCGTGGTTCCGCAAGTCCTACTTTGTCAGCTGGAAACATCGATATACGGGATAGCTTACCAGGGTGTATATCGGCATACCCAGCTTTTGAGCAAACATCTTGGCGAGCGACCGCCAATTCTGCTTCGATCCGCTACAACGTCAGTCGAGCTTCAAACGCAAACGAGGAGCTTGCCAAGAGGCAGGGCGGAGCTACGTACAATAGACCATGGCAGATGACAAGACTCTGTCCTGGTGAAGCGACCGAAGGAGGTTGAGTGACATCGAAAGCCAGCTTGACGGGTGTAATCTGCTCTTTGAACGCGATGTGTCGACGAGACAATAGCAAGGGCGAGCGAGCTGTTGTAGGCGCTCTCCCACTCGATGTCGCTATACTTTGTCGAGGAATCGAGATCGTTCGCCCATGCTCCAGTATCGATCGAGCTGAATTGAGGAGGGCTGCTTGTCGACGCATCGGGTGTTGTGAATAGGGAGGAGAAAGCCAGAGTAGATCTTCAGATGAAACGTTGTTTCGTATTTGCCGGCGGGCAGTTTGTTGACAACATTCACACACACGCAAGCTCGACAACGAGATAGCGACACCTAGAAGGGGCATAGTCCCAGCATGCTACTGTGCAAAGAGCATGCTCGGCTGAGCAAAATGATGACTATCAGCTCACTACACTCGCATCCTGACTCTGCCCAGCGGCTGTCGTGGACCAGCTCGTCAGATCGTTGGCATCCCTCAGGCGGTCCGAGCTGTCTCATTCCCAAACATTTAGAGAGCGGAAACCTTATCTCTTCACTCTTTCCTTTCTCACTTCTGTCGACCTGCTACCTGCTACTTGCCTCATTGCTCGATGAGAGTCTTCCAAGTGAGTACATGGGTCATTCTGCGTCATAGCTGCTGGCTGACGGATGGTGTGCCGTGTTGGGCCAAGGAGGAGTTGGGAAGAGCTGTATCACCGTGCGGTTCATCAACGGCTCTTACCTCGAGTGGTATGACCCTACAAGTGGGTGCAGCTTCTTCTATTGCTTCACTTCCACCCGACATCACTTGTATCATCCTCGAGAGCGTATCGACAGGACGACGCTGACATGCAGTCGAAGACTCTTGTGGGTTGCTCAGAAGCAATTGCGGGAAGAGGGATTGACAGCAGACCGAAAGCAGTTTACGGTGGATGGGCAAGCCTGTCTTCTAGAGATTCTCGATACAGGTCCGTCTTCTCTATCTCTTCTCGCTCGCCGCGTATTTTTTCTTGATGCGAAGTGAAGGCTGACCTGCAGCTGGAGTAGAACAGTTCATGTCCCTCAACGACGTCTTTATCCGTGATTCCGAGGCGTTTGTCCTCGTCTTTGCGTGCGTCCGCCTTGCACACCCTTCATCGACGGGCTGATGGGTAGGATCAACTCGAGGGAATCATATGAGGAGATAAGGAGGATACGAGAGACCATCCTCCGTGTCAAGGCGTCGACAGATGGAGGGAAGATACCCATCGTAGTGGTCGGAAGTGGGTTGCCCGTTTCCTGTCTTTACACACCTCTCCTTCCCCCCTCTTCCTCTCAAACCTCATACGCGAGATACACTGCGAAAGGAGATAAAAATTGGCATCGGCTGACCCTTCAGACAAATGCGATTTGGTAGAAGAGAGAGAGGTCGAGGAACAACACGCTAGGACTACGGTGGAAAAGTGGGGTGCGACCTATCTCGAGGCTTCAGCGGTGAGTTTTTCGCTCTTGCTTCCCCTCAGTCCTCCTGCCCTTCTGCTCACTCACACGCTGTGCATGCCCTCCTCCTATGAGCGATCATACCGCACAATCCGGCCTTTGATCATCTGGATCTGCTTGTGACGACCGCTGACATTCCAGCGCGACGACAACAACATTGTACCGATCTTTGAACAGATTGTGCGAGAGCTTCGACAGATAGATACCAGACGTCGACCGACCAGAGACCTCAGATCCAGGCGGAAGAAGCTCAAGGGGTGTGTTATACTATGACCGTCCCGTCCTGCAGCCAAAACGACCTCTGCTACGTCTATGTAATGAACACAACGACTCGGGACGATGCGATACGACTTTCCTCAAGCTAGATGGACGAATGACTCAACAGGCTCAACACTATATTAACATTATATGAATAGTACCACGAGAGGACGAGAGCAGTTCATGTATGAATTCAGCTTGGGGTATCATCGTACTATGCATATAAAAAGAACTATGACATGTTATCGTCCATCCTTCCATCTACTCTCCTCTAGCCGTCACCGAACTACACCTCTCATCTCATCTTCTCCTAGTCCATCTTGATCTTCCTCTCGGGCTCGACGAACCGTATACTGACCCACTTCAACACCTCGTCGATCAGTATCACCGGCGCCGAGATCCACAAGACCGCCTTCCACTCTACCCAATTCAAAGGGGTAATCTGGAACAACGACCGGAAGAAAGGCACGTAGAGAATCATAAAGTGCAGTCCCATGGACAGAGCGATCGAAGCGACCAAGTAGGGGTTGGTCCAGATGGGGAGGACGAGTAGGGATTCGTTTTCCGACAGACTGTTGCAGGCATTGAACATTTCAATGACGACGAGGATCGAGAGGGATATGGTGGTCGCCCGTTTGGCGGGGAGACCGGTGAATATGGAGCAGTCGACACCAGACAGCGCGGAGCACTGGTGGAAGTGGGTCTGCACGTCAGCTCGAGACTTCGCAGTGAAGGAGTAAAAGGAACGTACCAAGTCGTAGAAGGAGATTTGAGGTCCACCTTCGTAAAACATAAACCACCAAGCGTATCCAAAGACCGTGGCACAACCGACATAGGTCCCAATCACCATGTACCGGAAGAACAACCATTTGCCGACCAAAGGCTCCTTGGCAGACCGCGGTGCCGTCTTCATGATTCGGTGATCGGGAGGGTTGAAGCCAAGGGCAGTAGCGGGAAGACCATCGGTGATCAAGTTGACCCAAAGCAGCTGAACCGGGATCAACGCTTCCGGCATACCCAACAAGACTGTCAAGAAGATCGAGACGACCTCGCCAATATTGGAGGAAATGAGGTATCGAATAAACTGCTTGGTATTGTTGTAGATGGCCCGACCTTCCTCGACGGCCTTTTCGATGGTCGCAAAGTTGTTTGTCGCGAGCACCATATCCGCAGCGAGCTTGGCGACGTCGGTTCCGCTGCCCATGGCGATTCCAATATCGGCCTTTTTCAGCGCTGGCGCATCATTGACCCCATCTCCCGTCATGGCGACGACCAGGTCGAGCGATTGCAGCAGATCCACCAATTGCGATTTGTGCGTAGGCTCCGTTCGAGAAAACAAGGATGCCCGTTGAACCGCCTCGAGCTTTTGTTCGTACGAAAGCGCATCAAGTTCCCGTCCAGTATAACTCTTGCCGGTCAAATCCTCGTCCTGCCCAAAGACACCAATCTCCCGGCAAATCGTCTCGGCCGTGTTCTTGTTGTCGCCAGTGATGACAATCGTCCGTATACCAGCCATCTTGCACTTGAAGATGGCTTCTCGCACCTCTGGTCGAGGGGGATCGAGCATACCGACGAGACCGACAAACGTCATATCCTGTTCAAACTTGACATAATCCTCAGCTCGATCCGTCTTGTAATGCGAGACGTCTCCATCCGACTCGTCGACATAGGCCAAGGCGAGCGTTCGAAGACCTCGTTTACCATACTCGAGTTGGGTATCGGCGAGTCGAGATCGAAGAGAAGAAGAGATGTCGACAATGCCATTGGGAGTGATGACCTTTGTACATCGCTCAATGACCGATTCCGGAGCACCCTTGACGAGGAGCGAGACTCCATTGGTCGATTGCGTCAAGACCGACATGCTCTTCCTGTCTCTCGAAAATTCAAACGTCAAGAGTCGCTTGATGCGAGAGTCGTAGTGGTCGTTGACGGCAGTAGATCGAGCGAGAGGGTGCATACCGTTGAGCGAGGCGTTGAAGTGGTCCGAGTCCGAGGCGAGCTTTTCCACAAGCACCTTGAGGGCGGCCTCGGTGGGTTCTCCGACGTTCTGGTAGACATCTGTTTCCTGGCTGGTGAGTCCAGTCCCAGTCCCATTTCCAACAAAACTTACCGAGTTGTAGCCAATCTTGGCATCGTTGCAAACCGCACAAATTTTCACCAACTTGTCCACCGGCGCCGTCCTGACCGTCCTCTTCTCCGCATGCTTCCCATCCAGCGTCGTCACCTCTCCAATCGGCGCAAAAGTCGTCCCTCCGACATTGTACTCTGCAAACCTCCCTTCTCCCTCCACCGTCAAGAACCTCGCCACGCTCATCTGATTCGTTGTCAACGTCCCCGTCTTGTCCGAGCAAATGACATTGGCACATCCCAGCGTCTCCACACTCGGCAGGTTCCGTACGATCGCTCCCCGCTTGGCCATCTTCTTGGTTCCCAACGCCAAACAAGCCGTAATGACCGCAGCGAGTCCCTCGGGAATAGCAGCGACAGCGAGAGCGACGGCAATTTTCAGGTAGTAGATTGCACCCTTGAGCCAACCGTGATGGCTTGGATCGTTGAAATGTCGTATGTTGACCAACCAGACCAAGATGCAAATGACCGAAATGACCTTGGCGAGCTGCTCTCCGAAATCGTCGAGTTTCCGCTTGAGCGGAGTCTTTTCTTCTTCTTCGTCGCCTTTCGAGATGCTCGAGTGAATAGCGCCGAGAGCGGTTCGAGTACCGGTGAGGACGACAAGAGCCTTGGCAGCACCATTGACGACGGTCGTACCGGAGAATAACATGTTGACCATATCTTGCTTGACGGCGCCAGCGTCGTTGATCGTGTTTTCCGTCTTGCCGACCGACATGGATTCGCCGGTCAACATTGCTTGGTCGACTCGGAAAGACGAAGAGGAAAAGGAGAGGATTCGGCAGTCGGCAGGGATACGGTCTCCGACGTGGACAGAGACAATGTCACCGGGGACGAGCTGCGAGGCGGGTATTCGGACGAGTCGGCCTGACCGCAAGACGAGCGCTTCATCTGGCGAATATTCTCGTAGAGCCTGCTTGTCAGATTCGATTCGAGGTGTAGGACGAAAGACTCACGTCGATGGCCTTTTCAGCATTGGTTTCTTGAATCACACCGACGGTAGCATTCGCGATGAGGATGAGGAGAATGACGAGCGGTTCGACAAAGGCGGTCATCCATGATCCTCCAGGTTCAGACGAATCTTCGAAACAAGCCAAGACAAACGATACGACAGCGGAAGCGAGGAGGATGAGGACGAGCTGGTCCTTGAACTGAGCAAGAATGAGGGTGAAGATGGAGGTTGGAGGAGCTTCAGGCAGAGCTGTCGTTGTCAGTGGATGCTTCATTCGAATGGGGGAAAGGGGAAAGGGTATGACTAACCATTCTCGCCATATAGCTCGGTGTTTCGCTTCACCTGGTCCTCGGTGAGTCCAGTTTCCGCTTCGACACCGTAGTACCCCAGAGCATCCTCTGCTGAGAATGTCCATGAGTTGGCGAGCATGGTCGAGGAGGATGAAGGGGGGTGAGATGGAAATGAAGATGGAGATGACAAAGGTAGATGAATAATGTCTAGGTGGCCCAGACATTTTGGACACCCCTACACGTTTCAACAACAACTCGACGACGTGTCAGCGGTGAATTCCGCCTCCACCTGGTCGTCCTAGGTGACTACCGTGGGAGAGTGGATCACCGGACGCGTGCAAGGTTACTCGTAATAATAGTGATAACTGGGTGGTATGCTCGACCTCTTACCTCGGCACCTCGCCATGTCTGTCAGCTATCACTGCCCACATCTCGACAGACCACACGCTCCTTACCCGCCGTCTTACCCTTCTTCCTCCTCCTCGACGTCCCGACTCGACAGCCTATACTTTTGCGAAGAATGCGACGCTATACGATGTGATCAATGCGTCGCTACCGAAATCGCCAGCTACTACTGCCCCAACTGTCTCTTCGATGTACCCTCCGCCAACGTTCGAGGTGACAAGAACAGGCAAGTTGACTCTTGATGGGCAGTCCTGACGGCAGGTGTGCCAGATCTTGCTTTGCCTGTCCGACATGTACAGCTGCGTTGCAGGTCATACCGACCGACACTGTCGACCCTGTCTCTGGCGAAACGACCAGCGGTGCACCGTTCCTGCTGAGCTGCCCTGGATGCAAATGGAGCTCTCGAGAAGTAGGATGGCAGTTTGAAAAGGGAACCGGTATCGCTCGTACGTCCTCAATTCGTTCCTTCGAGACTAGCACCAGTCGCTGACTCTTCAGTCCAGCTGCAAAAGCTCAACAAGGAGAATGAGAGGATACAAACCGAATTCGAAGTGATCAAAGATCACCTGGAAAGCTATATGACCACCGCTGCTCCCGCTCCTCGACCAGCACGCTCCGCTCTGGGCAGTCGAGCGCCCACTCGACATATTTCGCACTTGACGCAAATGGCCGCAAAGGCGTTGAACAAGGACGTCTCGGGCATGTCGCGTGTACGGGCAAGACAGAGAGATCCTGGGATTGTGGAGAAGACGCACGAGGCGTGGGATGAGATGGTAGAGTACAAGTGCAAGGATTCATGGAAGATGGTAGGTCTGGAGAAGGGCATGAGCGAGGTGGAGAATATGGAGAATATGCGGAATGTGGAGGGTCTGCAAGTGGCCGAGGTGGACAAGACGTGGAGGATGAGCTGGGAAAGGAGCAGGGCTGCAAAGTGAGCTACAGAGACTCTTCATGCGCATGTGCTCGAGCTAAAGACAGATCAATACGGCCAGAAAGGATACCGCTCGAGACGAAGCTGACCAAGCGATGTCCAGATGGAGCTTGTCGGCACCTCCTCATCCAACCCGACACCAAGTCGATCCGGTTCAAGATCAAGATGGTAGCCAACAACTACTTGCCAGAGGTGGAGATTGGTCGGAGGCGGAAGAGGGCTCAACCGGTATATCTGGACCAACCCATGTCTTTGGAGGAGGTCGAGAGGCGACGTAGAGAACGAAGAAAGACGCGAGGACGGGCAGAGGAAGAGGATGAAACGATGAGCGAGGCGCTGCAGCCTGGTCAAGTGGTAAGTCTAAACACACATCGACCCTTTTGCTGATTTTGTTTAGTACACGTTCCAGCTCGCCTTTACAAACCCACTCTACGACCCCATCCAGATTCGTCTGACTCAACCTCTCCCACCCAAAGACGCTCCGGAAAGCAATCACCACATCCACCTACCCACTCAACACTTTACGGTTGACCCCTTCAAAGATGCCTGGGCGTACGACGAGGACGAGGAAGAAGAGGACAATGTTCCCGCTTTGGAAGGGTCAGAGGGAGTGAGCGAGGAGGGGAGCAGCTCGAGGGGGACTCTGGGGAGGAGAAGTCGGAAGAGCCTCTTGATGAGCGGTAGCGTGCGAGAGAAGAAGCGAGGCGAGAGCGGGGTCGAGAAGAAGGGGAATATCAGCAAGGTCGGGCTCGAGGTGGAGATGCTGCCTGGTGCTAGAGGTCCAGTCGAGGTGAGTCATGCTCCAATCTTTTTGCTCGTAGCTGATGGCAGTTCGACCTCGAGGTGAGATATACCTATCGAGCGGAGGAAGAGACGCAAAAGGAGGCTACAGTAGCGGGCAAAAAGGAAGAGTATAAGACTTTTACATACTGGGTCAGAGTACATGTAGGCGAGGTAGCATTGTAGCATGTAGATGGATGTACTTTGTAGCGCATGGGCAACTTTTGTAGATGTATCGTGAGCGTTGTACTCCTCAACCATATCCTTTGGACAAGGTGGTAGGATAGGAAGGTGTTGGGTGGATTCGCTCCGACGCGCCAGGTTGAAACAAGCTCTGTCCTTGCGGCATCAACAGCTTATACCTCACTCTATCTCGACCTACACAAACCAACCAGGCGCTACATCTGCTCGAGCACTACACCAATTCAGTGAGGAGAATGCTTGGGAACCTAGCAGGAGGCATGCCTGGATACCTATAGATTGGAGAAACCATCGACAAATCGCCGTTGTTACCCCCTATCGTCCTCCTCACCCGTCATCCATCGACCTCGACCTCATTGCCCATACCCACTACTCTCCTACCTACATATCGCCTATATCACTTGCCCACAATGTCTACATCTGGGCCAAAAACACTACCAAGGAGTCAAGCGGGTCTCTTAACGGGCGATCAGACCCATGAAGGGATATCTCGGTCTTCAAGTGGTACGCATATTTCACACCCTGGCTCTTCACACATACACCTCTACCTTCCTCTCTGCAACACTTTTTGGGCGTACTCCCCTCAATCAATCGTATCGCCGGCTGACCTATTTAGCCATCTCTTCAGATTCTGCCTCGCCCATGGCCCTCCCGGGCATGCTCCGTCGAGAATCAACGTCCGGCGGACTAGATTACTACTGGTCATCCCACGCAGGCGTCGGCACCAACTCTTCCTCTTCCTCGTCCTCGCTTGCCATGTCCCCCTCGCCTTCTGCTGGCGGCCTATCCATCTCGCCAGGGATCTACACCGCTCTGTCCGCCTCGGCATCGTCGCCTACGGGAATGAAATTCCCTCCTCCTGTCCCATCTCTACCTCTTGCCCACTCTTCCGACCGACTCTACCCTACTTCCCAGCACGACCAAGCTCAACCTTCGTCAGCAGCCACGTCACCATCTTCATACGCCTCGCACGGATCTTACATCTCGCACGGAGAGGAAAACGGACAATTGAGAGTGGTAAATTCGACGGATAGTGGAACGCCAGACGAACGACCTCTTGAATCGCCGAACGGATGGTCGGGCGAATCGGACTACTCGAACGAGGGCAGTAGCAGTGGGAGTGACTCGAACATGCCTGTGCCCCATTCGCATTCTCGGTACAACGGTCTTCGAGCGGATTCTTTCGGTTCGTCTTCACACGGTCATTTGGGTCACTCACCTACCGACTATCGCGCTATGCTCGACCCGGCGTTGGCGACGGGACTATCTCGCTCGCCAGGAGGGGATGCTAGGGGGAGTGTAACGTCCACCAAGACGGATACGACGTACAAGCTGCCTGCTCAAGGAGGAGAAGGAGAACTTGGAGAAGAGGACGAGTCGACGGAAAAGACACCGGTCGCTCCACCCTTTATCGACAAGTACGAACGAGCGATGCACACACCTCAAGCGCTCAACTTTGACCGATCACCCCGCCGAGACTACCCTCGACCCGACCCGTCCAACCCGTCTCGGCAGTCTACCCCTACTCGACCTGTCGCCAGTCCTTCCGCTCAGGGCTATACACCCACCAGCGGTCGGATACCCTTCACTGCCCCTCTTGAAGTGCACAAGAAGACTCCAGGGGACGGACGAGGAGTCGATGTCAACGTGACGGTACCTTCGCCTCGGTCTGCGCCTGCTTGGAAGTCTGAGTTCGGGGATATATTGCTGCCAAGACGGAGCAATGGAGGCAACGAGGAAGAGGAGCAGGAGGAAGTCGAGACGATACGGAGAAGAGGCAAAAGGTTGACGTTGCCTGCTTCTGGATCTACGTCGAGTGGTGCGATTGTCGAAGCGCTATTGTCCCCGGAAAAGCACATGTTGTCGCCTGACAGGTATATGCGAGCGGGATCGATCTCGCCAGAGACGAGGTCGAGGGAGGCCAGTCCGGGCAGGAGTCCAGACCCTCCACCTAGGTCCAATCTGCGTGCTCTGTGAGTGAACTTTTACAACACTTGGGATTGATCTGATATCAGATACTCGCCGAGAGGAAGTGCAGATGGCACGCCGTTCAGTCTTACGCCCAACGGATCGTCCAAGGATCTCACGACCGTTGTCAATTCGAACCATTCGCCAGAAAAGTCGCTTGAGCCTCCACAAGAGCCGCCCCGACCTACCAGATCGCCCTCAAGGACACCGTCGATTACGACGGAAGACTCTATCAACGAGCTCACCGACATGTTGGGGGGAGCCATCTCTGCGATAGACTCTGGCGAACCGAATCATACTCCGCCCAGTGTACCTCTGCCCGTGCGTGAGAAGCGGAATCTGGCCCTCGAGCCACTTGCGTCTCATGCCGATGCCGATGGACCGATCACGCCTACGTCTCTGCCGAATCGAGGCATCTCGCTGAGCGACTCTGCCGCCATGCCGCCACCGCCTCTGCTCGATCGACCCGCCGATCAGGTCCGTCGTATACCTTCTGGCCTGTCGCTTCGCAAGGCCCAGTATGCACCTCCACCGGTCATACTATCACCTCCGACTATCGCAGCGGTTTCGCAACGACCTTGGCCGGCTGCGATGCTATACGGCAATATCAAAGGGATGAAATACTCTGGAGATAGAGCGAAAGCCTACGCTAGAACGATCAACGACCTCGCCCGCGCCGAGACGGGATTGAGGGAATGGTGCGCTGCTTCAAACTCGACCTCATCTCGACCACCCGTCAACATACGGATGGCGTCCCGGTCCTCCCTCGGTCTACGGTCTGGCCATCCTCACCACTCCGCCATACCGAGTCTAGTCTTACCTCCTCAGAACCACATGCGCAACGTCTCGTCCAGCAGCGAGTTCCCCATGCGAGCCGACTCGTATACCGCTCGAGAGATTTCACAACGCACCGTCGACCCGACCGATGCGCCAAACTCCCTACCGCCCAACCTGCCTTATCCTCAGCTCCAAGCGCAATTTGCCAACGGGCTAGGCAGCGGAGGAGGAGGGGGAGGAATGAAACCCTCTCAATCCATGCAGTCCATCTCGTCCTTTTCCTCATCCAAACGGTCGTTCTTCGGTGGGATCGGCAAAAAGTCTTCCTCGAAGAAGGACTCTGCAATGTCGCTCGGTCCGCCTTCTTCCGCCTCGACCAACAAGAAGGATGTGCGAGGTCTACCCATTTCTTCGCCGGCGTATACGACTCGATCGGCGTCTTCTCACCGGTTGTCGGATGGACCAGCCGTCGTGGCTCGTTCAGCGGCAGGCATCTCGGCGCCCATGGGTCCTCGAGGTCCTCGTATGGGCTCGTTTACCCCTCCGCCCAGCTCCGGAGTGAGCAGCAACAACATGGTCGATGCTCCCGCTCGAGCCAGTCTCGATACTGGTTTGTCCCGCCTCAGCAGTACGACTACAATCGCCGAATCGAGAGGATCGCTCGATGGAGCAGCAAGACCAGGATCAGGCGGCATGTTAAGGAGAGGGACGCTGAGTAGGTCGAGGCAGGGCTCTGTGGCCGATACTACACCAACGTCCGGCGGTGCGGGCGGTGTAGGTGGGCAAGAGGTAGATGAGGGAGAGTTGAGGTCGATGGGGGATATTCTGCCTCATGTGAACAAGGGGGTGCTCAAAGTGTATTTGACCAGGTATCGGGACCCAATGCAAGCCATCGGGTGAGTCGAGCAGGTCAAATGGTGGGAGGAATTGAGCTGATGTATAGGATGTATCTAGAGGATGAAAAGAGGGGCAAGGTGTTGCGAGGTTGAGGGACGGCAAAAGCGTGGGCGGAAGAGTTCGATGAATTGTATCTCGACGTATCATGTCTTGGTTACAGATATTGCTGCAGATGCTACGTCTGCTGTACAGGACCAGAAAGTTCTAAATTTCATTGCTTGATGCATACGTGCCAAATCTGCCTCGTGATACAGCTATCCTTCCGCGTGTTGAAGCTTGAACAGAGTCGCTCCGATCTTTCTCCTTCTGCAGTTTCGCCTCGGTAGCAGCGATGCCACGACTCATCCCGCGTAACCTGCTGCCTCCTACTTGTCCTTCTTTGACTCGATCTTCTCCGTCTTTCCATCCTTCTCCCCAACGGGCTCGACCATACCCTCGTTGACCTGACCATACTCGTTGATTCGAGAATAGTCGACTCGGTATATGTATCGTTGGTAGAGCAAAATGACGAACACCACATCGTCTCTAAAGCAAGCCAACCTATCATTCAGCTCCATCCTGCTGAGATTGACTCACCTGTGAAGCCAAGGCATTCGAATGCAAAAGGCAAAGAAGTCGTCCACGACCGTCGAGAGGGTCTTGTACATCATCGCCTTCATCGGCATGTGCGCCACGCTCTTCAACTTGTAGTTGATGATCAACTGCGGGACGAGTTGTACAAATCCAAACATGTAGATGGCCTGGGCGAGCGTCGAGACGATGAACGAGTACCAGCCTCGGTGAGTGAGGTACATGAGCGAGTAGACAGTGTAGCCCATGAGTGCTGGAATGGCGAAATACGACACCAAACGGAAAGCAAGCTTGTCAAACTCTTGCGTCTTTTTCTCGTCCTCTGAAAGTACCTTTTTGTCCTCAAAGGAGACGGCGTATCCAATGAGCGTCGTGCTGTCGGGTCGGACCTTGATGTCGACCACCTTGGTGATTTTCCAAGCTTCAATGGCGAGACCGATCCCTTGTCCAAAGAGGATCATGAAGCTCGTCTCTTCCGAGGAATCGTGAAGGTAGAGCAAAATGACGAGCTGGACGAAACAGTTGGTCATGATCGTTCGTAGCGAGACACCGACGAGATCCCTGTCCTTCTTTCTCCAATGACCGATGTCGCTCGAAAACGCCAAGAACTCGAACAACATGTGAAGGACGGTCACAATGGCGGTAGTGATGAGCAACCAAGGCGACGTTTCGGTCAACATTCGCTTGACCTCGTCCATTTCGGCTCCGGTACCTTGTTTCTGCGCTGCCTGCTCGAACGATTGGGTCATCGTACTGAAGATTTGAAACTTCATCGAGGAGAGCGCCTTGTAGTCGATATGGAGGGGGAGTTTGGTCGACGTCTCGTTGATCGGGAGGAGGTTCTCTCGGAGAAGCCAAAAATCGTTGGGGAAGACGGGCGGGAAGTACTGTTTGGCCAAAGTACCGGTCGGAGCGAGCACGTAGGCGTCTCGCATGACGGCTGGGAGAGCGTTGAGGTTGAGCACTCCGCCAGACGAGACGACGGAGAGGGTGAGGTTGTTGGACCAGTGGGATACGATCGTTTGAGGTGGTACTGCATCTTCCGATTCGTCAAGGGCCGAGTCGTCCTTGTCGTCACCGATGAGCTTCTTCTCCTTTCGCACTCGCTTCTTGGGCAGGTACCGGGTCAAAGCTGCAAGTCAGCAAACAAATCACGTACAACCCTGCTGCTAGCTCACCTTTGCGGTACATGACCACATCGCCTTCTCCCTTGCTCGCAAGCTCCGTTCCTCCTCCCTTGACCAGCAAAATGTCCAACCACCAACTCCCATTTTGAGCTCGGACAGAAGTCGGAACGTCGAGCATGAGATCGACGTCTCGAACATCGTTCCAGCCTCCATACGTCAAGCCGTCCCAAGCAACAAGCGGCGTCTCGTGGTCAAGGTCTCTTCCTCCGAGCTCGGTCGACGTGTAGAGAAGCATCGACATGGGAGTACCGAGTGGCCAGTAAGGGCTTGCGGCGAGCTCGCCGACGGGTTGAGGGGTAGCAGCGGCTCCCGGGGTAGTGTCGACGGGAATGGGTTTAGGAGCGGTAGGAGTGGTCGTTGGGGATGATCCCATTCCGAGCTACCATCAGTATAGACCCACACAGAAAGGAAGGCGGTGAGCTCACATAGGACATGCCATACTTCATACCTGATACTATCAGCACAAACGTGTCAAGGGGGAGAAGAGGGACGATGCGACTGACCAAGCTGGATGAGCATAAAGACAGCGGCCGATTTGAGAACCCCCCCTGCTTTTCCTTGCCATCCTGCGTCTTCTGCTGCAGGCTGAGCAGGGTTCACAGCTCCTCTAGGACGAGCTTGTGACATGGTGGTGGTGAAAGTAAGAGATAGAAGGTCAAGATGTAGACAGATTGGGGGATCCGGGGCTTGGGTGGTGGGGAGAGATGAAGTCGGTTCGAAGAGCATCGATGATGAGGATGACGGCCTTCGAATGGGTAGCGGGGATAGGTGGTGGACCATCGTATGCCGGTGTCAAGGTGGGTATCGATACGCGAGAGAGGAGAAAGCCTCGAGTGAAGACGTATAGACCGGTCAGGTGGGTAAGGAAGATGTAGAGTAGGACCAGGAGGGCGAGATTGGGCTTTGAGATGGTTCGTAGGAAAGACCAGGAGATGGGTTGTTTCTTCGTTTGAGCGGAGGCAGTAGCCTTGCGAGGAGTCGTCGCGGGGGTCTTTTCGCCCATTTCTGCTCTTCAGCTCGAAGTTGGGACGAACATGGAGTAGCTCACTGTCTATCTTGTCGTTCCACTCTATGTATGCTTGGGTCGTTATATGTGCATGGTCGATCGTGTCAGAGGTGTATAGTCAAAGAGCAGGAAAGAGTCGAATTGGGTCTTTGTTTCCGAAATTCCAAGGAAGGGCAGCGACGTGTCGGTCTGACTTTGGCCGACCTACCGG
>JALPCD010000087.1:0-26380 GCA_026538415.1 Cryptococcus sp. GC_Crypt_1 | reverse complement strand
TCCCATCCGCCTCCCTACGTGTGGCTCCATATCCAGAAAAGGCATGCTCGACGGAGGTGGAGCTCCGAAGAACGAGCTCGAGGCGGAGAGCGGTTGACCGGTCAGCGCATACGGCGCGTCGAAAATCGAGGGTTGACGAGAGGAGAGGTCGAGCGGTGTGGTGGTGAGGTAGGGAGCTGTCGGAGGGAGAAATCCGTTCTCTATAGGAGGGAAGAGGGATGTGTCGATTCGAGGAGGGATGGGTCGTTGTTCTTGCGGCACCCAGCCCTCGATCTTGGGCGGTCGAGTTTGGCGAGGAGGCGATATGGCGGTTTGGCGGATGGGGAGGAGGTCGAGCTGTGTCGAGAGGGGGAGATCGGAGAAGCTCGTTGGGTGGAGGATGGGAGGGGGAGGAGGGAGTCGAGGTGTTGGGTATCGACTGGGCGAGGATAGAGGAGGTCGAGAGGTGTCGGTAGGGGATCGAATCCACCTCAAGGTATCGTCCTCTTCTGCCAAGTGCGAAGAGGGAGCTTCGAGCGCGGGAGGGGAAGGCGACATTCGAAGAGGTGGAGGAGCGAAAGAAGGGGATGTTGCCTGGGTATACGGCTGCTGATCCGCTCCAGCAGGCGTATATCCAGACTGTCGCTTGGCGTACTCGAACTTTGGCGATGGTCGGCTGGACGGGTATGTCGAGTGTTGTGACAGAGCAGGGAAGATGCCGTAGTCGAACAGAGCTGTCGGAGCGTGCCATGCGGAGGCAGAGGAAGAGGATGATGTAGAGGGGTAAGTTTGGGTGAACCTCGGGCGGTCGAGCTGGAATGGCAAGGTGAAGTGCATCGAGGCGCCGACCGGATCGATGCGAGGCGTCGAGGCGTATGGGTCGACGCGGGACGACGAGGCGATGGGAAGAGTAGGAGCGAGGATGTACGGAGCGTACGGCGTGTAGGTGTAGCTCGCGCTCGAGTAGTGCTCGGTCGGGCTTGATGGGAGGTGGTGCGACTTGGTGAGATGGGTGAACTCGATAGGTTGTCGAGTCGACAAGTCGGATCTGGCGAAGCGGGGAGAGGATGTCGAGTCGAGCGAGGTGGACTCGTCGTATGCGTAGGGAGCGGTCGACATGGCGGAGAGAGGTAAAGGGCAAGTGGGGGAAGAGGTACTAGTCGACAGTCGAGCTGGTCATATAGGATGAGAGGTCGATCAGGGTGGGCTAGACGTCAGTGCGCTGTTCCCATCCTCGATCTACTTTGACTCACTCTCGCCCCTCGTTTTCGCCCTTCGAATTGACGCTCGCTTGCTACCGTCTGTGCATGAGACTAGTGTTGGTGAGGGCGCAGCGAGGCGGAGGTCGAAGATGGGTGAGGAGGTATCGCTCGAGGTGGTCGTGCGAGTCGAGGCTGACGAGACGATGTGATGGAGATGAAGCGTGTCGTCCTGAAGAGGAGTCGGAGGGGACTTTCGCTCGTCACGTTGAGAGTTGAGCTTTTCTGAAGCGTACAGTCGAGCAGGATTTTGTATGGGAGATGATGTGAGGAAAGAAAGAAGTTCGAGGGCCGATATATACCTACCTGCATGCTCAATCTTCGATCTCGACCTCCTCGCTATCCAAGCAGCCATCGACGCCGTCCGTCCCTCTTGGTGCCAAAGGAAGGCTTCGTAGGATTCCTCATCACTTGTCGACCCCGCCATCCTTGATCCGTTCCCATCACTCCCATCACTGCCATCGTTGTTACCGCTGCCCTTCTTCTCTTCTTCCGCTCCAAAACTCTTTCTCCACTTGATCGTCTTCCCCCACTCTTGGTTCCAGCCCTGATCCATCATGTTCCTCGCCGTGTCAGACGAAAAAGCATCTCACCTTATCCTTTCAACTTTGCGCTCCCCCTTTAGCGCAGAAAAGATGGCTGTAGGAACGTGGAAAGGCTACCTTTAGAGCTTGATCCTCCTTCCCTCCCTACGGAGTAGCTCTGGCCGTGATGGCAACCAGGATCGATCAGCAAGTGACTGACTTTTGAGACCCCATCTCGTAGATCAACGTCCGTTGTTCCGCGTGTCTCCGGTGTGAGTTTGACCCTGCAAGGTGGGGAAATGTAGTATATGAGTCAGGTTCACCATCACCATGCGGTTGTCGGAGGAGGAATAAGTTAGATCGCGACATCGACGGCGGAGAGTGAAGGGGGGTCCTCGTAGTGTGCCAAATAGGTCCCGGTCGTCGAGGGCTGGATCTTGCTGCATCGATCGCGCGTTGAAGCTTGGCATCGGGATCGTGTGCTGGTGGTGGTGAACAGTTCTGGAGAGGCCGTCAATGTTATGTATATGCAAGCAGCAATAAACAGAGACAAAGGCAACGAACGAACGAGAGAAAGTGAGATAGAGTAGATGTTGATGATCGTTCCACCCTGATCCTCCCGGCTCGACTTCTTCACCTCCAGCTACCTCATGCATGGATCGAAGACCTGATGAGTTACCTCTTCTTTGCAGGTCACATCATCGATACTCTCTGCTCCGGATGATAGCTCTTGCGCCTCGACGAGAAGCTTGAATTTGAATATTGGCCAAAGCGAGCAACACTCGTCCGACAATAACCTCTCCCTGGACGCGTTCGGGCTGCCTCGTCTTTCCCCTTTTACCATGGCGCTTCGACCTTCACCCCGCACCACCGACCTGTTATAGGCACAATCCATCGAATCGGCCCATGCAGCTGTACCGCCTTGCACCAAGTTTGGCACAGAGGGGGCTAGAGGAATGGATCGACCGTTACATCGCTGAGAACCAAACCTGAGGTAGTCGGACCATCTCCTTTGACCCCCTGCTCCCGCTCCTCTGGACCCACTCACACCTCCCTCCCGCTTTCCAGGTCGAGGTCTACGGGCGATGAGGCGTCGATTACAAGGGCTTGTGTTTGAGCGACAAGACAAGCTTATTGCTGCATAGCTTGGATCGATATTGCTGCACAATCCGGGCTAATCTGGACCGTTTGATTTTGAAATTGGGTCAACACGTTCTTGTTGGGTAGAAGAGCTAGCTATATAGGTGGTACGGCTGTAGGGACGAGCGCAACCCCTTGTTTCGATCCGCAAGCACTGCAACTATCCTCTCGCCTTGACAGCTTGAGTAACGTCGTCAGACTACACTCACGCGACTCATGGTGGGATCGACGTGTGTCGAGAAAGAGCAGAGAGAGACGTTTGAGAAGATGGACCGCAGACCTAGTTTCTACCGCCAATACTCCTCAACATCCTCCATCGCCCATCTCCTTCCACCTTGGCAACCTGCTCGAGCCAATTCTCCACCTCTTCGACTTCCTCTCCATGTTACTCCCTTCTTCTCTGCGAGTGGCAGCGATTCGGACGATGAGGAAGAGACATGGCATGGAGGGTCGATGTCAAATCGCCACATAACGTCAACAAACGTTTCTTGTCCCCTTCATCCGACTCGACCTTCTTCCTCTTTATTCTTCGTCTCTACCCTTCGCAACGCTACTACCAAACTATCGACTCGACTCGCGCGCTTCGGCAGATCGACGACAGGCGGAAGGACACATGTAGAGAAGCACCGCAGAGACTCGACATCACTCGAAGAGGGCTGTACATGCGCTCCAACCGAGAAATCGAGAGGTCAACCCAACGCATCGAATGGGACGTCAGCTCGACCTCGACGGCGGCGCTGCGATCGAGTGTTTTGCTTGATGATCGGCTCTGTGGTCGCTCTTGTCCTCCTCTTCTACGCTTGGAATGTCGAGGTGCTCTGGGGAGGGGAGATGATGCGAGGTCGACACTTGGAATTCGAGGTTGGTCGGGGACATCCTGGTGAGTTGGCCTTCCCGTACCATTTGGCCCTAGCTGACAAAGCAGATGGACGGATTCTCAACCACATGGTGCATAGTCACAATGACGAGATGCATGGTTCAGACGCTTTGGTGAGTCGAAGCCTTTGATTTGCTTGAGAGCAAGAGCTGATGCGCTAGGTCTGGGCAATGAGCTTGGGCGTTGGCTCCATCGAAGCGGATACTTGGCTCGTCCCTACCCCATCCCTCGCCTCTTCCTCCTCTACCTCGTCTATCTCGTCGAACAAGCGGAGCCTCTCGAGGCGACTCGCATCTTACCTGGAGTTCGCCAATTTCGCCTCGCAGGAGATTCTGGTCGATGTCGTCGAAAGTGACAGGGAAGACAAAGAGGCTGTCGCTGGAGATATGGAGAAGAGGGATATGATGTCGATACCGGATCCCGGTTTGACCTTGCTCACTGGTCACAAGGCGAAGGATATCGCCAAACACACCCTTGTCGCTCAGCATATCACTCCCATCCTTGCTCGGCTGGAGGAGAACAACAAGAACCGGAAAGAAAACGAGGCGTGTATTGGACTGTACAAGGATGATCCCAAGGCGGAGACACAATTCGTTATTGACATGGTGAGGCTTTTTTTCCCTGCCCTGTGATGCCTTGACTGATGGGCAGAAAAGCGACGGAGATATGACATGGCCATACCTCATCGAGGCTTTACGACCTCTGCTGGAAGGCGGATACCTTACGACTTATGACTCTACGACACAGCAGTGGGACCGATCAGCGATCATGGTCATCGGTACTGGCAATACCCCCATTCATCGTGTTTATCATCAATCCCCCCGATACATCTTCTACGACGCTCCTCTCCTCACTTTGTCCGACACTGTGTCTATACCCGCTACCGACGCTGGACCGGCTGCTCGGTTCGATTGGGACAGTACCGTCGCTCCCATGGCCAGCTCAAAGTTTCCCATTTCATACCATGTCGCTCTCGCCCTGCCACCCTGGAACCCGATTGCTACTCGCCTGGCAAGGTACACCGCTGAAGCGAAGAGGAGAGGGATAGCGAGTAGGTGGTGGGGATCGCTTCGGAAGCCCGGTGGGGCGAGAAGAAGGCTGTGGGAGCTTCAAAAGCAGGGAGGGGTGGACTGGATAAATGCGGATGATCTGGAGGATGCGGTAGACTGGGTGGACGAGTGGGAAGCGAGGTAGGAGAAGGGGGCAGGATCTTGGGGATCTTTGCGATGTGGTGTACATGATGATGCTGTTCCTCTTTGTACAGTACGAGTCGATGCATGACTCTTTTGACCGACGAGGTGCAGGTCGTGTGAGGAGGTGATTCCAGCATTCCCACCTTTGTCGGACGAGCGGCCAGACTGCCAAAGTGCCAAGACGAAGAGGGTGGGTGGTGCCTCTGACGTTATGCTTGAAAAATGCAATCGGAAACCATCAATGACAACAACAGATGGACGTTGTACTTAGTTAGGAGAAGACGACTGCGGCCAGTCTACTCGGTGTCCATGCATGGGTATAAGATCCGTCGCTTTCAAGTCAAGGTGTGACTTAAGCTAGTCGTGTGCATGTATGGGCTCGGCGTCCGGAGAAGGATGACCCTTCTTTCCTTTATCCAAAGGCGACGCAGCTCTTTCCGGGGTTTCCCTTCTTGGCCACCTTGCGGGGGGTCGCTTCTGCTGCGACAATCAACAACGCATCGCTTGTTCTTCGTCTCTCTTGCATCTATCTCTTTATCAACAAACACCATGTCGACGACAGAAGAAATCCCAGCTCTCAGCTACATCCTCGAGCCTCTGCGTGAGTTTTCAAGCCAACATCCTTGTCGCGTGATGATCGAAAGCTGACCACACTCTTTCTCTTCCCATCTCGGCTCTATCGAATCCCCTTTTTCAAACACGCAGTCGTCGCGTCTCTCCTCACTGCGGGATGCCTCCTCAACCGCCGTCGACCATCCGATATCGTCCTCGCCAACAACATGGCCGACTCGTCCCCTGAGCGATCCGTGGAGGGCGGAAGAAAGGAGATGAAGCTTTTGATTTGGACGGTCAAGGTGCCGGATAATGCGAGGTTCAGGGGATCGTTGATCAGTCGGTTCTTGGCCATGTTCCCCTTCCTCATGGAGGTTTGGTACTGGCTTCTCACGTGAGTTGATCTTCTTTACAACTTCCTTCCTCACTCCCTTTCCCACCTCCCTATCACCTCTGCCTGGGTAGAAGTCCCTCTCGATCTGCTGCGGAAGGCTGATATCGCAGATACTGGGTGTACCAGATCGCTCGAGCTTGTCAAGCGTTGACCATGGGAGACACCACGCGAGCAATCTCTGAACGACACGGTCGACAGATTGTCGCCTTGGAGCAGTTTCTGCACATTGACATCGAGCTTGCCTTGCAGCGATTCGTCATCCGCCATGATTGGCTTTTGACCTTCTTCAACAAGTGAGTCCATTACCTCTTTTTCGGGCCTGTAACACCATTGACATGCAGAACATACGCTATGGTGCATATCCCAGCTACGATCGCATTCATGGCGTATTCCTACCGATACTTCCAACCTCAGATCTTCCAATCGACTCGACGAACCTTGGTCTTTTGCAACTGTCTCGCGTTTATCATCTTTTCATCTTGGCCTTGTATGCCTCCTCGACTGCTGCCCTTCCGAGAGTTTGGATATGTCGACACGCTGCATACCGGGAAAGCCGCTTCAATCTGGACTACCAACAAGGTACGTCTCATCCTTCTTCGTTCTGCCTCAAGAACCCCGCTGATAGCGCAGTTCCAAAACCAACTCGCCGCTTTCCCCTCGTTGCACTTCGGATACTCCTTTGTCATCGGTCTCTCCCTTTTCCTCTACTCTCCCCACAAGCTCATCCGAACCATCTCCCTCGGCTACCCTTTGCTCATCCTGCTCGTCATCATGGCGACCGCCAACCATTACATCATCGACGCCGTCGGAGGATTTTTTGTCACCATCGTAGCGCACAAGATCAACCGGTTGTTGCTCAACCTGCGGCCGTTGGAAGAGTGGGGGTTCTGGGTGACTAGGACCGAGAAGCCTATGGACAAGGCGCAATTCCAGGCGGCGATTTACAAGGAGACGAACGTGTCGGCTGCCCATTCGGATATGACTCAACGACCTCTGATGAGCGACTAGGTGGAGCGGGAGAAACGGATGGTCGAAATGATTGAAGATACTGTAGCAGATTAGCACATGTCTGGACCTATGCGAGATGAATCATACACGAAATAAATATATTGCATACGGTACAACTGGTAGATACCCTGAGGCGTACAACGAGATCGTCCAGCCCAAGAGCAATGAGCTCATCTCTTCCCGTCCAGCTGTTCCAGCTGACTGGCGAGGTCATCCATTGGATCTGCCTTTTTGTCCTCTGCCGGTACATCATCATCCATCAAGCTAGCCAGCTGCTCTCTTGTCGTTTGCGGTGATGCTTTCGCCAAACCACTAGATGTAGGTAGCGAGGCCGACGAAGAGGTAGGGACGAGCATAGAAGTTGGATTGTATCCAGGTGCCAATCGGTGCAACGTTTGTTTCCTGTACACATATCAGCTGAGTCCTAAAGCAGGTATCTTCACAGCTCACTCTCGTTGTTCTTCCTCGACTTCTCGTTGGTGTAGAATCTCGGCGTTGCGTGCTCTCCTTTGAGCTATATCGTCGTGTGGTGTAGGCTGTATGGACAGTACGTGTTGCTCGAGAGTGAAGGGATAGACAAACTGCACATTAGGTCTGGTCACCACCGCTTATCGAACCGGATGCGATTCTCTTTCTGCAAGGCGAGGCGGGGTAAAGGGCGACGATGGAGGAGTATGACTCACGTAGGCTGTGATATCGTCAGGCAGAGGATGTATGTCGTTTGGCAGTTCCACCTGATAGTCAGCCCAGCTGAAGGTTGCAGCAGCAATGCGTGTCAATGAGCTCACCGGCTTGGGCATCCATAGAGAGGGCGACTTGATGAGGGGGACGGTAGCAGCTGCCGAGTATTGCTGCGATATCGGTCCTGCACGTCAGCTCCAAGGATCGTATGGGGGAGCCAAACTGACCTAGCGATGCGTGTGCTGTCATGCTGCTCGGCAAGATGACTCTTGTGGTGAGTTCAATGAAGGTAGAGAAGGCGAGTCGATAGGATAGCTGTCACACCTCCACTACGAGTAGAGTTAGCCATGACCCGGCTGGTCGCCCCCAGTCTATCGACCACGTGGGACGAATACCTCGACTCGTACTTTGGATTCTTCAACCTCGGTCTATAACTTGAACTTTCCAACATCTTACATTCCCTTTCATACCTGTTTTTCGATATCACAGCCACGCATAGACGAACCGCAAGATGGTATCTCAAGTGCCTCTGGTGAGCTATCTCTTTGCTACCTCGATGATCTCGCTAATATGCAGCAGAAAAGCTCCGACCCGAGCGTCCGTCTCACCGACGCGCTCTGCACTTCTCTTCGACGAAGGTGAGTCACGGACGATTGGCTACCTCCTACTTTGAGCCTGCTGACCGTCTCAGACAAATCATAGGCTCTCGAAATGTTGCTCTCGCCACAGCAGCACTCGTCCAAGCCGTCGTCCGAGCTGCTAAATTCAACACAATCGACGAGCTTCTCGCCCTTCTCAAAGCTATCGGTCGACGCCTAATCGAAGCCAATCCCAAAGGTCAGTTCCATGCTTCCCACTCCCCAGGTTCCTCACTGACGAGACCAGAACTCGCATCGGGCAACATCATACGGCGTATCCTCCGTCTCATCCGAGAAGAATACCGTGCAGCAGCCGCCGCGCATCGATCCACCCCTTCCAGCATCCCCGGCACACCTTACCTCGGACCCGAAACACCTGGTCTTCACGCTCCATCCAACCACTACCTCTCCAACGAACTGTCCTTCTCATCTCCCGGCAGTTTGATGGGCGGTCTACCTCGTCAACCCTCTTTGTCAAATTTCGTCGCCATGCGGCATTCCAGGGCTCAACTCGAACGATCAGGCAGTGTGCTGGAAATGTCGGCTTCGACCAGTCAGCTTTTCATCTCGCCCACGAGGAGTAATTCGGTCGAGATGACGCCTGGAGTCAATTTTGCGCCTACGCATGGGATGTTGGGGAGGACAGATAGCGACGAATTCATGAAGCAGAGTGCAAAGCTCAAGCCGGTGTTGATACAGGCAATAGAGGAGGTGGTGGGCGAGCTGGAGACGACGCATGAGGATGTGGCCAAGGGTGCAAGGGAACATATCCACTCGACGTGAGTTGGCCATCCCCTTCTTCACCCATCTTCCCTCTCTCTACCCATGCCCGATGGGTCGACCGCATCCCCCCTCACAGCTCTTTGTAACGAGGCCTGTTGCTAACGGTCAGCGAGGTGATTCTCACCATGGGCCATTCGAAAACCGTCGAAGCATTCCTCAAACAAGCCTACCGAGATCGAAAGTTCACCGTGATCATCGCCGAATCCGCCCCTACCTACCTCGGACACTCTATGGCGTCCGCCCTCTCGTCTGCCCACATTCCCGTCCTGCTCGTACCCGACTCTTCACTCTACGCCCTCATGCCGCGAGTCACCAAAGTCATCCTCGGCGCACATACCGTTCTCGCCAATGGAGGATTGTTCGCTCTCGCCGGGACGTTGGCAATGGCGCTCGCAGCAAAGGCGCATGGCAAACCGGTGGTGATTACGACTGGACAGTTCAAGTTTGCCCCAGTGTGGAACCTGTACCATGATTACGGTGCGGTAGACTTCAAGAGTCCGGTGGATGTGTTGGGTAGCGATGGGAATGGAGGAGGGGGAGGGTTTGAAGGTGTAGAGGTGGTCAGTCCGTACTATGACTACATCCGGCCCGAGCTGGTCAACCTCTTTGTCACCAACGAGTGAGTCGCTGCTTCACCGCACGTGCTATGAACCTGGGCTGATGGTCTTCAGGGGAGAACATCCACCGTCGTACATCTATCGACTGATCAAGGAGGCGTACGATGACGAGGATGTCGAGCTATAATAATGAGACATATACGTAGATGTGCTTGTAGCAACACAAGACTTTGCTCTTCGTTCGTATCATACTTATGCAGTTATGGTACGATACATGATGCTGCACTACCGATGCGATGCTATGCTAGATATATGATCATCTCATCCACCTACAATCTCTCCAACGCCTTGACCAGCTTGTCCAATCGATTATTCCTCCTCCATTCAAACCACTTTTCTCCCGACTCTCCGCCAAATTTCCTGTCCATAGCCTCCCAAGCCCGCTTGACGACCTCTCCATTTCCCCCGCTCATCCTAGACACTGCCAACAAGATGCTCCAGACGGCTTCGGGACCGGGCGCGATGGTGCTGTTGGCGACAAAGCGGACATCCGGTTTCAGCTCGATAAATGCCGAAAAGAGCGTCGAGAAAGTCTCCATGGTCCATGGATTGCGCTCCTCCCCCTTCAACGGATCTGTCGCTCTTGTCTCTCCATCCTCTGCCATGCCATATGCGTCCAACCCATCATTCGAATCAAAAGTCGCTGCGCCTTTTCCATTCTCCCAGATTCGGAGAAAGCTAAGCGCCTCGCTCGCCTTGGCCACATTTGCCGCCCTCTGACTCGCCTTGCTCCTCCCGACCTTGAACTCCTCCACCCTCGGAAACAGATCCACTGCCGACCCGACCTGTTCGCCCACCTCTCCAAACGCCTTGAACGCATCAAAGATCGATAGGTATTCCGGGATGAACGGGATATGCTGCATCGAATACATCTCGCCCAACATCCGCAGAGTCGGCTCGAGGTATCCCGCATGGGCGATGTAGTATAATAGCTGCGAGTATGTCGTTCGATTGGCCTCGACCTCGGTGATGTCGAAGAAGCAGGTAGGCGAGTCGAGAGGGAAGCCAAAGTCGGTCTGACCGGTGAGAAACGTGTATATCTCGGCGACGACGTCCCATTGTCCTTGTCGAGCATAGTGCATCATCGCTTCGTTGACGAGATATACCTTTCGCGAAAGAGGCAGCGCGACAGCCGTCTGTACCGTCTCGAGATAGCCGGCGTCCAGCCCCAATCGAGCGTGGTAGCGCATCTTGGCCACATAGTCGTTTGTATCGGGTACCAGTCGATCCGGAAACACCCTCGACCAATACTCCTCAAACTTGCCCTCGTCGTCTTTCGTCACTGCCAGCATGTTGAGAAAAAAGCTAATCTGCTCGCGATACGGCTCCAGTCGACGTCCAGGGTGGGTCGACATCAACTCTCGTATACGATGCTCGGCGACTTGAACATCCCATGCAGAATGCCGTTTGTACGATCTCGGTTCCACATGCAGTAAAATGCTCTCGACAAATTGGGTCGCATCGTCACCAACGAGCTCGGTGAGGTGCTTGATGATCTCCTTGATGTGGGTTTCGGTTGCGGCACGCTCCAATCCACGAGCTCGTTGTGCCGCTAGTCGAACCAGCTGTTGGACGATACCAACCACTTCGCCGGGTGTGAGCATCGAGCCGTATGGCGAAGAGTGGAATGCTTGAGCGTAGGTTGCGTAGACATCAAAGGTGCTGATGCGGGAAGGGGCGATTGTCGAAGCCTTGTAGAGAGAAGAAAGGTGTTCCGATCGGCTGAAGGGCGATTGACTCGCTCGAGACAGAGGCGAATGGGCCCGTCGATCATGTCGCTCCAGACTGCTCGGCAGGCCTTCGAGGTCGGGTATCATGGGGTTGGTGGTAGAAGGAGTACGTTGAGCGGAAGGTCGAGCAGTTGTCGGTGGAACGGGATGATACGCCTCGGTATCATATGTCGCCATGTCTGCCGGATGGTCGAGCCGAGAATACGTCGAGAAACTCCTGGGTCGAGACGACAGCACTTGGAAAAAAGCCGATTGGGGGACCTCGATGTTTCCCGCCAACATCTTGAGCTTCTTCTTTCCCTCCTTTTGCTTGTTGAGCTGTTTGAGTTTCCGCTCAAAGTGGCCTTCCATCAGCACCGACCGCCGACAGCCAGACCGACTCACCTCCGTATAGACCCGCTGTAACGTCTTTGCGCAGAGCAGGTATCGTCTCTCGAGCATACACCTTTCCTCCCACAGCAGCCTGGATCGCCAACTCGAACAGCTGTCGAGGTACGACCTCCTCTAGTACATCAGCACAATGAACAGAGAGACAAGCTCGAGGCTTTTACTGACTGAGCTTTCGAACCCATTCCTTGCCCACTTTGGGCACTGCACTCCGATGGACGATCATAGCCAACGCATCGACAGCCTTCCCGTTCAGCAGCATGTTCAGCTGACCGTCAGCTCTGCTCATCCTGTGGAATCAAGTAACTGACCTTGACCATGTCTGATTCTTCGTAGTCTGCTTCTTCATAGTCGAACGATGCAAAACCGGAACTAGCACTCTTCAAAGCGGAGAAAAAGTCGGTCACGATTTCTATCCATCAGCAAGTGTTACAAGGTGTATGGTCACAAAGGCGTACCCGACAATGGGAACGAATACTTGAGCATGGCTCGACCAGACGTCTCAAGTACCCGATATTCCAGCTGAGTCCCTCGGTAGCTAGAACAAAGTTCAAGCATCGATCCAATGTATTCTACCTGTCAGCTCGGTACATCGGTTTTCAGAGAATGTCAGAGCTCACCGTTGGGCACGATGATCGTGGCCGCCACTGGTACGTCAGCATGGTTCAACCGGTTGGTATATGTCAACATACCCATAGGCTCTTCTACCTTCCTAGCTTGCAATTTCCCTTGTCGTCCATCCGGAAAATCGGACGGGTTAGATATGAGACCAGTCGTACCATTGTTATATGTGACTGTCTGTCAGCTCCGAAGACGATAAAAGGGAAGGTAGCTGACTTCGATAGGGTACAGTAGGGGCGGTGATGATGACATTTGACGAGTACTCGTCTTCCAACCTCTGTCGACTACATGTCAGCTTCATCGAATTAGAGAAGGGAAGAATACTGACAAGACGTCCATATGCAGGGTGCCCAAAAAGCCCAACCTGAAGCCTTGGCTCAGGGCCGTCGAAGACTCTCGAGCGACCGTTACGCTTCGATCGTTGAGTGTAAGCTATAATGTCAGCTCTTCCGACGCGACGAGTTATCTTTCTGTACTGACCCTTCCCATCGCTTCCTCCAAGCGATTGAACTCGGAATTCTCGATAGGAAACACTCCTGCGTATACCTGTTCTATCAGCTGAGCTCCGCAAGGTCGCTACCAGCTCACCATCGCCTTCATCGGCTTGAATCCAGGTAGCGGCTCGACCAGCTCTCTATCAAGACAAATGGTATCTCCGATATGCGCCTCGTCCGAGTTTTTCATACTGCAGATGAGATACCTGATTGTCAGCTCGGCACAGTTTAGCAATTATAAGCTCACCCGACTTGACCCTCCTTCAACACGTCGACAGGCGTTTCTTCCGGATTGTTGATCCCTATCTCGAGTACCTCGTACTTTCTATCCGCCTGCAAGAACCGAATCTTGTCGCCGACCCTCACTTCCCCCGAGAACAAACGTATAAGCGCGACCACCCCTCGATAGTGATCATAGCTACCCGTCAGTCTATGGTTCCTCCATTGACCGCTCAAAACTCACTGTGTATCGAAAACTAATGCTCGCAGTTTCCCATCATTCCCCTCCCACTCTTTCGGCGGAGGCAGACCTTCCACAATCTGCTCCAACACCTTGTCCACCCCTAGACCCGATTTGGCGCTGATGTACATATGTTCTTCACTCTCCAGCCCTAAGGTTCCTTCGATCTGCACCGATGTCTCTTCCGGCGAAGCGTGGGGGAGATCGACCTTGTTGATCACGGCGAGAAGTTTGAGATCCGCTTCGAGCGCTACGTGGAATACCGAGAGCGTCTGAGCTTGGATACCCTCTGCTCATCAGCCCACAAATACAAATAACATCTGACCCTCGATGAGGAGAAAAGAAGGGTGACAGGGGCGGACGAGCGACTGACGAGTGCAATCGACCAGGATCAACCCTCCCTCGCAAGCCCCAATCGACCTCGAGACTTCATAGCTGAAATCGACATGTCCGGGCGTATCGATCAGATTGATAAGGTACTGATGTCCGTCCGTGTGGGTATGGATGATGGACACTGTTTGCGCTTTGACGGTAATTCCTCGTTCTCTCTCCACTTTGAGCTTGTCCAGGAATTGCGGATTCGAGGTGGAGGGTACGGTCCCGGTCATCTACAGTCAGCTCGAGGAGGAGTACAAAAGATTTAGCTCACTTGTAAAAGTCGATCGGCGAGAGTCGACTTGCCGTGATCAATATGAGCAATGATGGAGAGATTCCTGCCCGTCAACCATTGTCATTGTCAAGGAAGGAGTCCGACTCACCGTATCCTCTCGCGAGGGAAGAGCGACATGTCAACATCCTTCGTTGGAACAACAGTCGCTTTCGAAGCTTTGGCATGTGCTACCGACGCGGTGGAAGAGGATGAACGATGGGTAGTCGAGAAGTGTCGAAGGGCGCGAAAGTAGAGGGTGGAGGGGCCGGGTCCTGCTGTCCCTCGACGGGCGATAGGTCGAGCATTGACAAGACCTCGAGCGGATATGATTCGTCGAGCACACGTTGCGCATACCGAGCGAGATGTCGCTATGCTCGACATTCCAAGCTGCAAAGATGAGTTATAGTGCAGATGAGCTGCAGGTATGAGGTGGTTGCTCGAAATCTCCTGTGCAGCAGATGGAGTATACGTCTATCTCCGCTTACGGCTATGGTGTGGTAGGCTATGGCGTGATGCAGAGTGCCATTCGGATATTTCCACAACGACGACGACCTCGACCAGAAAGATGACATAGCCAACCTTTTGCTCTTCGCTCTTCGACTGTCACTTCGACAAATGTTCAGAAACGCTCTCCGACCTCTGATAAGGGGGTACGCTACGAGCGTGACGGGTTATGGGAGGGAAGTGGAGGGATTCGTAGGAGCTGTTGGGAACACGCCTCTGGTATGTCGTCCGACCTGCCTACCTCACTCTTGCCGGCTGCGCCTTGCATTGTATCCTCATACCAACTTCTGCTCGACCAACTTCCAAGACGCACTTGATTTCATCCCGACTCCCTGACTGACGACAGATCCGTCTGAACCGCCTGTCAGAGGAACTCGGCTCCAACATTCTCGCCAAAGCCGAATTCATGTCTCCTGGAGGGTCGATCAAAGACCGAGCCGCCCTCTACCTCGTCAAGGATGCAGAAGAAAAGGGGCAGATCCGACCAGGCGGTACAGTCGTCGAGGGTACTGCGGGAAACACTGGAATCGGGCTTGCACATGTGTGTAGGAGTAAAGGATATAAATGTGTGATTTACATGCCGGATACGCAGAGTCAGGAGAAGATTGACCTGCTGAGGATGCTTGGAGCGGATGTCCGACCTGTCCCAGGTAAGTCGATTGCTCCACCATCTACCTTGCTCGTTGAAAAGTGCACGACTGATTTTCCAGCTGTCGCCTTTGACAATCCGCAAAACTACAACCACCAGGCCGCACGATACGCCAAATCCCTCGACAATGCCGTCTGGACAAATCAGTTTGACAACACTGCCAACCGAGGCTCGCACATTATCACCACCGGTCCTGAGATCTGGGACCAAACCGATGGAGGCAAACTCGACGCGTTCATCTGCGCAACGGGAACAGGAGGGACCTTGGCGGGTGTGACGAGGTACCTGAAGGAGAAGAGCGAGGGGAGGGTGGAATGTTGGTTGGCCGATCCACCGGGAAGTGTGCTGTATCGGCTGGTAGAGCATGGAAAGAAGGAGAGGGAAGGGAACGGGTCGATTACGGAGGGTGAGTCATATCCCATTGTTTTTCTGTTTGGTCTCGCACTCCACCGATTGGATCTTTCTTCCTGCTCTTGACCTAGGTAGTGTCTGTGCTGATTTGTAGGTATTGGGCAAGGACGAGTCACTTCCAACCTCGCACCCGACCTAGAACTCCTCGACGGCGCTCTCCACATTCCCGATACAGAATCCATCAAAATGGTCTACCGACTCCTTGACGAAGAAGGACTGTACGTCGGGGCTTCTTCCGCGTTGAACGTGGTGGCTGCTGTTGAGCTCGCCAAGAAGAAGGGCAAGGGCAGCACTGTCGTCACAATTCTTTGTGATGGTGCTTATCGGTGAGTTTACATTCTCCCTCGCTCGAACGAAGCTGATTGGCAGATACCAAGCGAGGCTGTTCTCTCGAGTCTGGTTGGAGAGCAAGGGACTCGTCTCTGCTATTCCAGAGCGACTTCAGAAGCAATACATTGTCCTTCCATGATGGACCGCTATCACGTCAACATATGTAGTACGAGTACAATGCATTTGCTGGAAATAAACAATAATGATGGGTTCAACCAAGCGATCCACTTTTACCCCGACTTTCTTCTTCACCACTTCATCTTGCCAAACAACCCCTTCTTCTTGGCCGACCCGTCGTCCACCTTTTTCTTCTCCTTTCCACCTAAACTCATATCCGACATCCGATTCGTCAATGTGCTACTCCCTACAGACGACGTGTTGGCCATCGAGGGTGCTTGGGCCGGTTGGGACGTGGGTGGAGGTGGTGCTAGAGCAGGCGGGCCGACCGGCGGAACCCAATGCCTAAAGTCAAGGATTCTACTCGTCAACTTCGTCGACAAAGAGTCGGAAACTGCTCACTTCTGATAAGTCGTTGGAGCACCGGGTGTGCGAGCTGCCCTCCCAGGCGATTGAGGATGCAATCGAAGCGGCTTAGGTGGGTTTCCGCCTACTCCTCCTCTCCCAAGCGCTTTCAGATCCTTCACATATTCCTCGGGAGTGATTACGTGCGTCGACCCTGTCATGTCAGCTCGTGATATCTTGTGAACCTGATCAAGCTCACCAATGAAAATCTCCTTGCCCAATGACTGGCCCACGGTATACGCTAACCTCATCTCGGAATATGTCATTCCCCCGGCGACAAAGATGATCATCCGTTGCTTTCCCTCGGTATTGGCCATTCGAGCGCTCGGCGCCTTGTGCCAGGTTGGTCTAGCGCTGCGCAGAGAACCAGAGGACTGGACAGACGCAGCGGCGGAAGATCGAGACACGGCATTACTGAGCTCTGGCGGTGCGTCTTTGATGAAGGGAAAGTTGGTCTGGTCGAGTCGGTTGAGGTGGTGGTCCTGCGATGTCAGCTGTAACGCAAGGATGGTTGATCAGGAAGCTCACCTCTAAGACCATCTGTACGACAGGTTTATACCTCGACAACTCGTACTCCCCCTCGGCCGAGGTGAACTTTGCCTTGAGCCGACCCTTTGACGATTTAGAGTCCTGCTCGTCAGCTCGGTACGAGAGTCAAAGTCGACATAGCTCACTTTGATTACTTTGATACCGAGGTGGACCAAGTTGTTGATAGCGTCTTGTTCTGACAGAGAAAGCCGAGCATGCTGATATAACCTCCTTCGATCCTCGTCCGCTACGCCTTCTCGGAACAAGATGTAGAGCGCGATGATTCGAACTTTGTCGATGTTGCTGCCGGTCAGCCAGCACACTCCCTGATCACCAGATAGCCCACGTTGATGTCCTGTCGTCGAGAAGGGGGACCATCTCCTCGACTAGCGTCTTGGGCGTCTTCCCTTCTGCCGTAAATCCTGTCGCGCAACACTGTCGTCAGCTCCTCTTCCTCCAGGCCAAAAAGGGCAATACGTACCTGCTCGACATTCGCGACCAGATTCAACTTCTTCTTCTCGAACAAGCCCATGCACTCTTGCGCCATATCGAGATGTAGCGAGAACTGCTCTCTTTGCGTCTGGAACTGCGGTAACGAAGCCAGCATATCCTTCAAATCGTTGACATTGACTTGGCCCCCTCTAGACCGTCAGCCCAATGTCACCCATGAGCACTCTTTGTGCTCACCCTCGGAATCCAGCGTGCTCCTGAGCAAACTTTCCGAAATTCGTCATGAGCGTATCGATAGCATCCTTCATGTGCAAATGCCGAACCGACGTCCATACCGGATCCGCCTCGGTCAAAATGGCTTCTTTCTGCTCTTTCCCGCCGACGGTATTCTCATAAGTATACCTATTCGTCAGTTCCAGTCCATCTTGGCGCTAGCTCACTTGTAACGTGTTCCATCTTGTACCGGTAAGAGGTCGTTGGCCATGGCTTGATACCAGAACTCGTGCAGCAGAGGCGCAGCGGGATCCATAGCGCGATCAACGATGAACATGATTGCCTTTGGTCGCGCCGAAGGTGCCTGCACGTCAGTTTTCCGCCTTTCTGTTCGGCTTCGTGAGACTGGTAAGAAGACGTACCGGGAAATCTGGATTGTTGACCATATACTCGTCCAAGCTACTCTGCACCTCGTTTGCCAGCCTCCTACTCAGACACTCCCCCATCGGCTCTGCACCCCTTGACGATGGCCCAGTGCCTCCCATGGCCGATCTCCAACGTAGACTCTGCGGTTGTCCTGACTGTTGCGCAGGCGGGGGCGCCGACAGCGAACCGTTGATCGAGCTCGTATTGCCGGAAAGGGGACCGAGAGGACCGTGATGCGTTGGCTGATAGTATCGTATGTAAGGGTTCTCGTTGATTGTGGCGAGCAGATTCAACATCTGCAATGAGCAATCCACCACAAGGAGAGAGATAGGGGGGAGAATGGGCTTACAGATCGTCCTGTGACCTTGACATCATCCTCAAACGCCTCCATAGCTAGATCCGCAGACGCTGCTCCTCCTGCATTGCCAAACATCGTGAAAAACGACCAAGGTGACCGCATGGTAAATACCCTGTCCTCCAGCGCCCAAAAGTTGCAGTATAGCTCGACAAACGCCTTGAGCACGTCGGGCGGCATGCTCTGTGTGAGCTTCCCAGCGAGCCTATCGTCGATGCCTACAGTCAGCAGCTGTTCCAATGCCAAAGGCGAAGACAATACGGGATCTGCGGACGAGCGAGGCAACACAGAGTGGAGGGAACGACTGGAGGGCACCAGAGCAACTCACCGTCGATAAAGTACAGATGAGCCGAGTTGTACGTCCTCCTTCCTCCTGTAAAGTCCGCAATGATCCTATCCACATTCTGAGAGGTCGGTGTCAACAGATAAATCGCATCTACGCCCATGGGTCCTCTAGGCGAATGCAACGGCTCGACAGCTAAACTATCAGCTCCCGAGCTTCGCTCCCTTCCAGGACAGCTTTAACTCACATGTGACATTCTGCTGCAGAATGTCGTATTGCGAGTAGACTGTATCGAGTAGCTCCTGAGAGTGTTCATCCGTAATGAGGATCTTCCAAGCGGGAGGAGGGATAGATTGGATGGCCGAGGTGAAGCCTGAACAAGGGTCAGCGGGGCGTCTGATCGTGTGAGGCGACAATGGAGACTTACGAGCTTTCAGCAAGTCTTTCAGCGGCATCGCGTGTGAGCGACCACAATGAGACGCAAAGACGTAGATGTAGATATAGTAGGTAGATGGATGAAAGTTGAGATGGAAGAAAGGGAAGGCGGGCAAGGTAAAGGGGGAAGGGAGATGTACTCTACAGTGACCTCACCATCCACCACCACCACCCAACGACCGAGTGGTTGTTTACTTCCGTCGGAGGCAGATGAGGGGAAGAGGGATATACAGCTGAAACACGCGATGAAATGTTCATCTTGGTCTGGAAATCTTGTAGAGTACATTCCATCACATCTCTTCTCGACATTCTCGACATGGATGGACAGGTGCTTCAGTGTCTAGAGGCGACACTATCGCCAGATGACAGGGCAAGGAGTCATGCGGAAGATCAGCTCCGGCAGCTCTTCCTCCATCCAGGCATGTCTGGTTCCTCCCTCCCTCAACCCGGCTCGTCCGTCTTCCTGCCTGTTCCTCCTGCCCATGGCCTCGTATGCGACTCTGAGCTGATTCTCAGATGCTGGATTGAGCTTGGCGAGAATTCTTTTATCCCCGGATGTAGCGATATACCAGCGTCAGATAAGTCACTGCCCGGCCACTTACTGCTGCATATGCTGATGGACACAGTGCCGGAGTCTTGCTTCAAAAGTACATCTTGAATCACTGGTCATACGTCTCGGGGTCGTTTGAAGAACCTGTAGCCTCCGACGAGGTGAGATACCCTATCCTTTCCTCGCTAACCTACAGATCAAAGCGCAGCTCCGGCCGCTCATCTTCCAAGGTCTTTCCGACGCCAACAGCAAAGCTCGCTCAGCTAGCGTAAGTTGTCGCTTTCTTCGCTCAAGAGGTCAAAGCTTACATTTTAGGCCTACGCACTCTCTACCATTGCCCGTTATGACTGGCCAGACGACTACCCTTCTCTCCTGTCCGATCTTGTCAACCTCCTCTCTGGACCTTCTTCTTCCGTGCACGGCGCGATGAGGGTGATTGCCGAGCTCGTCAAGAACGACTTGTCAGAAGACCAGCTTATACCTGTTGTGCATGGTCTCCTGCCTGCTCTTTTGCAGGTCTTGGGGAACGCAGAGGTGAGCTATCTCAAAGAATTATCAGGTTCGTGATACGACACTAGCTGACGTGAAGACTCATTCTCCCAACACTCGAGCCTCCACGGTCAACGTGTTCAGGCAGATCATCAGGATGCTGGAGACTGTGAAAGATGAGCACCCAGGCGAGGTCAAAAAGGCGCTAGACGAGCTCTGTCCTACGTGGTTCCACTCGTTCCATCAGATATTGGCCTGTGACCCGGTGGAAGAGATCAGGCATTCATGGGATCACATTTCCATCCGAATCGAGATCTTCCGAGTGAGTTACACATTCCCACCTCCTTCTATGATAGTTCCGCTGACAAGCCAGACATACAGCTTATTCCTCAACGTCTTCCCCAAAGTCCTTACATCCAACATCGCTCCATTTCTCCAATCCGCCATTCACACCCTTGCTGCCCTCCTCGACACTTTCAAGTCGCACTACGTACAATCTTCCGACGACGCACCCGAGCCCCCCTCCCCAACATCAGACGTGGGGTTCGTCACTCCCGCCAATGGCATCGACGACCTCACATGTACAATATTCGACTTTCTCGCTCCGGCCGTCCGGCAGGTCAAGTCGGCGAGTTTGCTAGCAGAGACGTTTGGAGGGGAAGTGAGGGGGACTAGTATGATGAGGCAAATCTTGGAGCTTGTGCTGGAGTATACACAGGTGACCAGGTCGAATGTGAGTCTGCAGGGATACGGGGTCACAGCGCTGACGAGCAGGAAGAAGAGTGGATGGTCGATGCCAATGCGTTTGTCATGGACGCGGATGATGAGGCGGATCAATATGGTTTGAGGGTGACTGGACATGATCTTGTCGGTGTGAGTGGCACTCTCTCCGCCTCTCTGCCCATTCCCTCTCCATTCCGCTACCGTCATCCTCGCTGTCTCTACCTCTACGCTCAAATCTGGTCTTGCGCTGACTAGAACAGTCCATCATCGATAAATGGCCCAGAGCAGCAGGAATCATCGTGCAGGAGCTCGCGCAAAATAGGATACAAGCCTCGGCATCACTCAGCCATTCCGATCCAGACTGGTGAGCTCTTCTTTTTAGCTGGCGAGTGCCGAGCTGATCTTCCAGGTGGAAACCGCTCGAGTCGGTCTTGGCGTTATTGGGAGGTATAGCAGACGACGTACGCGGAATACTGGAGGACGACGAGTTGGCAAGACGCGCCCCCTCCATTGACCTACAAAACCTATTCAGTCACGTCATTCCCGGTATACTGCAGTCTTCCGATACACCTTTCTTGCAAGGTCGAGCGTTTGTCTTTGCCTCGCAATATGCCTCGTCGCTGCCGTCAGAGCTGGCCGGACAATATCTCGCCGCTGCGACGACCGCCCTTGGAGCCGATAGTGTGACGATACCCGTCAAGCTGTCTGCGGTGAGGACGATCAAGAAGTAAGTCAAGCTTCGCCCAAATTACATACATGTGTCTGTGCTGATGAGCTAGTTTCTGCCGCTTTGTCGATGCGTCGGTCATCCAAAATCACTCGTCGCAGATGTTATCTCTACTTTTGCCAATCTTGCCTCAGGCCGACGGCGAAACGCTCTACCTCTTGTTGGAAACCCTTCGAGCCGTTGTTGGACTGGACAAGACACTTCTGACGACACACACTATCGCCGAGCTATCAGAACGAGTCTTCGAGATATGGCTCAAATTCTCAGAAGGTACGTTCGATATCTCGTCGTAGGCTGAATGACAGATCCCGTCCTGACAGCCATCGTGGAAGAGCTCTTCGAGTCGCTCTCTACCACCTCGCCAGACACGTGTCGCAGCTTGGTCATCCATATTGCACCGAAACTTCAAGCTATCATCGCCGCGCCGAGTACGGATGAAACGGTACATCTTGCTGCCGAGGCTATTCAGCTTGCCAACTCGACGGTGAGGTCACGAGGGGAGGGTATTGAGTCGGAGCTCGTAGTCAGCGTGACGGCGGCAGTGTTGGACACTCTTCAGCATACCGACGATATGGACGTCATACAGGTGAGCTTCTCGTCAAACACGCGCCCTCCAGCTGACGTAAAGCATGGGTGTCTGCACTTGACGTATATCGTCAGAAAAGACTGTCAAAAGCTGATCGAGTGGTGAGCTGCTCGACATCCGACCGTTCCAGCTGACATCTAGGCGAGACCAGTCTGGTCAGAATGGTATCGAGAGGATTTTCGGGGTGCTCGCTCGACTGCTCGCTCCTACCTTCTCTGAATCCGGCGGCATCTTCGTGGGCGACCTGATCATGCATCTGTTCCGGAAAGCGGGAGAGGTCATGTCTCCCGTCTTGCCCAATCTCTTGCGAGCGATAACGGAGCGATTGAGCAGCGCTACCATGTCGACCTTTATCATTGTGAGCTCTCCTCCTCTCTAGTGCCTTGTCAAGCTCACAGCTAGTCGCTCGCTCTGCCTTTCGCCTACCTGTTCGGGACAGAGTATACTTCATCGACGATTGATCTCCTCTCGACTTTCGAGATGCAGATGCCGGATGGGTCGAGGAAGAACGGCTTGGAGGTGGTGTTGAACGCTTGGGTGGATAACTGTGATACGGTAGCTGGCTCTTGGGATCTACGAGTCAGGTGAGTCAACGTGGTCGTTTCAGCCGGAGAAGATACTGATGATTCAGCTCGATGGGATTGGCCAAGCTTTTTGTCTCGTCGGACCAGCGGCTGCAAGATGTGATGGTCAAGGGGGACATGGTCATCACTGAGCAACAACGAAAAAGTACGCTCAGTTCCGTCGACGAGTGCTGACAAGCAGCTATCATGACCCGATCGAAGACAAAGAACGGTCTGTCCATGCATTACCTATACGGTGACCGACGCTGACGACTTAGCCCCGATACAATATACCTCGATCCCGTTCCCGCTCAAAGCACTCAAGCTGCTCCTGAAAGACGTCCAGCATGTCGAGGGGAAGAAGAGTGCACCCATACGCAATGACTTGGAAGAGGATGACGGAGACGAGGAGTGGGACGATGATGATCCGCTAGGAGACGGCGATCCGGTCGATGAATTCGGCTACCTCTCCTGTGAGCTTTGCAATTCCCAATATTACCGCAGATCTGACAAGCAGCCTGGCTGGACCAAGGAGCCAAGAACGACAATGCTCAAGACGACGACGAGGATCTCAAGAGCGACCCATTGGCGCAGGTTGACATGGCGGTATGTCTACGTTCTGCTTCGTTTCCCCCACAAGCTAACTGACTCGCAGGCGCATCTCACCCACATATTGCGAGACAGCTATACGACGAACAACAACGGGATACATGGGATGATAGACGGACTCAACGACGAGGAGAAGGGGATCTTGAGGCAGACCTTGTCGTCTTGATAGTGTGTGCAGCATGAGCATGATAGAAGGGTGCATAACGATCATAAAGGCCATAGTTCGTATCGGATGTAACGCTGCTTGATATACAACTTTGTCTCACATTCACCTCGTCTCCAACCTCCTGTTCCTACACCTCGCCCGATCGTGCGTCTTCCCGAGTGGTAACCAAACGAGTCGCCTCGGTCGGTAATCCTCGCGAGCCCTCGTCAAGTCTTCTGGCGCGATCCCACCAAATCCTCGCGAGGCCCACCAGCGACCGGCCAGATCCTCGAGGTGAATCATCCGTTTGAGCGGGGTTCGAGACGGGCGTCAGGTCCGTATCTGGACCCATTTCTCCCGGAGGCAGCGTGACATCCGCCCGGCAAGTGGGACACTAAGACATCAGCACCTACAACTGCACCGCTCGACTTGCTTTCGATCAAGCCGAATGGAAAGGTCAAGACCCGACTCACCAACTTTCTCCACTTTAGCAACCACTCGTCGCACTCCTCTTTATGAAACACATGACCACAAGGCAAGATCCTCACCACATCTCCTCTCGCAAACGAGTCCATGCAAATCGCACATTCGTCCCTGCTGAAATACTTCCTTGCCACCTTGTTTCCCTTCTTCGGAACCTTTCTCGAGCCAGAAGGCATAGCCAGATCGTCTATATCTACAGCGGGCGGGGTGGCTACTTCGGACGGGGCGATAGGCGGAGGCGGAGGGAATGTTGAAGCTGGGTCAGAGGGAGATGTCGAGCGGATAGGCGTGGACGGGAGAAGAGGGGAAGATGTATCGGAGTCTTTTTCCCAGACAATGTCGGGGGTCCAGATTCGTTCGGGGAGTGAGAGGACAAGTAGAGGGGGTGCTCGGTCTGCTTCTCGTTGACTCGTCGGTTAGCGTCGGATATGACAGACAAAGGAGGTTCAAGGGCAGAGACCTACCGAGCAACTCGGATGCGGTGCACAGCAATGGTGACGAGCAAGAACATGGTCGGCATAAGCAACGCAAAACTCAACAAGCTCCCCAGCGTACTGATCATCAGTGCAACTCCTCTATTCCGCCGAGACTATGCACTTACGCTCCCTCGTCCGATCCTTGACCCAGTTCCACCCAAAGGCCTCCCTCGGAACCTCCGGTCGTGGTCCCATTCTCCAGCATTCGCCGCAATGTCAGATAACTAGCTCTCGACACAAACACCGACGGAATGAAGATCGTGTCCGTATCCTCTGACTCGTCAGCCATCTCCTGAGAATTCATAAGAAAGGCCGGGACGTACCAGGCGAGAACATGGTGATGAGGCTCTGCCTCTGCATCCCCTGTTCGTCCGTCTCCTCGTCGCGCAGCTTCATATCGCCCACTACGACAGCTGCCGCCCCTTTCTCTTGTGCAGCCTTGACCTTGGTCGCAAAGTCGCATCCTCCTCGCTCGACCAGAGCAATCTTCCAAGGACTCGGCGGGATCTGATATCGACTAGGAAAGGCGGGCGCAATACAACCAAGTTGAAGCTTGTCGGCCATGGGCAGACTCGGCTGCATCCTCTGACTCGCTCCGTAGCCGTGGACCGCAGTCGTGTTGTCGAGCAGAGTGTTCAAGGGCACGATGAAGCCGGAGAGAGGGAGTGTCAATGGCGGGAACAGCTGCGAAGGGAACGCAGCCGGTCGATGGGGCAGAGTAATGTTGTCCTTCTTGTCCAGCTTAACATCAGCTTTTGCACAGTCTCAGGTAGTAGACGGAATGGTGTAGATGGACGTACAAAGATGGTCATATCGCCCTCTCCGCCCATACTGAGCCATCTAGACAACCAACCTCCCTCCCCGCTGGCTGCAGGTACTCTTGGCCCGACCCATGCGGACGGGGAACCAGCAACCGCATATTCAGGTGCAAGATGAGAGTCGAGCGCTATGTCGTCGGTGAAGAGCTGTGCGAGGGATGGTAGTGCTGGTAACGCGAAAGCGTGGGCGCAGAGGACAAAGACAAGAGGCGATATCGCGAATCTGAGGTCGATCCGCATGTTGAGATCGAAACGAGAGCCAAGCGCAGCGAGGCGCCGGTGCAAGATCGAGTCCTCTATGAAAAAGAGCTCCTTCGCAAGTTGTTCGATGGACCTATTATGGATCGCAGTTGATGTTGAAAGAGATGTATTCAGTGTAGAGGATGTGATTACGATGACGAGAGCTCTGGTGGCGACATCAACCTTCATCGATTGCGGGTCGCCCGAGCAACGCAGGCCGTCATCACAAGCCGGACAAGGGCTAGCTTGACGATGGAGAGGACAGTTGAAGCGCACTTGGTACGACCCACTTGAAGGGAGGTACACAAGAGATTCAGAAAGATAAGATGCATCATATCGTTACCAATAGCCCACTCTGCCATAATCCGATCCATGTGACTGTCCTGCGCTACCCACTGGCCAGCCAGCCTATTGTCGGTCTGAAAGTCAGCTTCACATGAAGTCGTGAGATGCCAATGCCAGCTTACAGAGATGTCTCTTGAGGACTTTGGTGATCACAGAAGTGTCGGGGAAAGCCATAGTCTCGAGAGACTCGGCGTACTACGAGTCAGCGCCCATTGCTCGCCCTTCGAGCCAAGCCCAAAATAAGACTCACAGGAGTAGGAACATCGGCACCGGTGATTCGCTCAGGAGCAGCGTCCAAGAAGTCGAAAGCAGGAGACTCGCAAATCTGAGCAATGATCTCTGATCCAACACCGAACGCTGAGGGCGTCAGCCGAATGCCTTTCCCCCCTTGAGATGCGCAAACTCACCTGGGAAACCACCCTCGACAGTGACGAGATGGTTGGTCTTCTTGACCGAGTTGATGATGGTCTCGATGTCCAAAGGTCGGATCGATCGCAGGTTGATGACCTCGACCTTGATTCCGTGCTCCTTCTC
>JALPCD010000086.1:0-26497 GCA_026538415.1 Cryptococcus sp. GC_Crypt_1 | reverse complement strand
CCCGCCCCTTCCTCTGTCTTCGCACTACGATGAGGCTGACGTTTTAGGAAACCTTCGAGAAGCGCTCAACTTCATCGAGCAAACGGCAAAACGCCTCAACGGCAAGGGACCGTTGGAATATTCTGTCCTGCACGCTTGTCTGCTCGCCTACCCTCATCCTGGTATGAAGGACGACGAAATCGCCAAGAACCGCTCGACAGCTCGAACAATGTTGTCCGACCTGCACAATCTCGTCGCTTCTGCTTCAACGGAGGAGGACTGGGCCAAGCTACGAGGGGTGGGGAGCGATGCGGATGTCTTTGTAGATCTGGCGAGATTGTGGCAGGAAGAGAGCTTGGACAAGACGATTGGATGTTATCAGACCGCTGTCTCGATTACCACCGACGACTCATCCGACAAGGCGGTAGACCACCGCTCTGTCAAGCTCGCCAGTAATCTCGGTGCCCTTTTCCAGCTGCAAGGGAATGTCGAAACGGCGGAGAGAATGTACCAAGAGGCTTTGGCAAAAGTTGCAAGTGAAGAGGGGAAAGACGCCGAGACTATCAAGACGATACTGGCGTACAATCTCGCTCGAGCGTACGAAGAGGAAGGCGATGTCACAAAAGCTTCGCAATGGTACCGAGACGTTTTGCGACAACACCCCGAACATATGGAGTCGAAAGTGCGCTTGGCAACAATGGCTGCTGCGGCTGGAAGGAATTTCGACGCGCACACTCTGCTCAAGGAATGTCTGAAGGCCGACGAGACCAACATCACCCTTCGATCGGTCTACACCAACTTTCTCATCTCGATCGGGTCGGTCAAGGAGGCCTTGGCGTTTACGACACAGACGCTCAAATATGACCGATCGGACTGTGCGACATTCTGCGCGTTGGGCTGGATACATTACACCATTGGTCGAGAGGCGAAATCATCGACAGAGGTAGCGGGACGAACGAAAGAGTACCTTCGAAGTGCAGAGGCGTATCAACGGGCGCTCGACATTGATCCTTCTTCGGCCGTCGCGGCGCAGGGATTGGCTATTGCCTTGGCGGAAGATTCGCTGTCTTACAGCTCGGCACCAATGGGCTCGGCGGAGGATCCGAAGGTGAGGATGAAGCTGGCTGGGCAGGCTTTGACGATCTTTGGGAGGATAGGGGATAGTATCCCTTCTGGAGCTGTCAATGTCAACATTGGACATTGCTACTTTACCAGAGGAGAGGAGGACAAGGCGATTCAAGCGGTCAGTCAAGTCCTCGTTTGTTGGGTGCAAAGACTGACGAGCAGTACGAAGCAGCGTCGAATGCTTTCAAGGGGAAGAATGTTTCGGTGTTGTTGTATCTTGCTCGAGCTTGGTATGCGTACGCCAATAGGGATAGCAACTTCTCCGCCATGTCGAAGGCTTTGAGCTATTGTCAAAGCGTGTGTTGATCGTTCTTTCGTCATCCTTGATGCTGACGACCAGGCTATGCATATACAGCCCAGCGACCGAGCGATCTTGTACAACATGGCGATGATTCTGCAGAAAGGAGCAGAGCTCTTATTGGGTCTCGAAGCGAGCAAGAGGACATCGGAAGAGCTCAACACGGCCGTGAATCAGGCTCAACAGGCCGCAACGTGAGTTACACTTCCCTGTACGGAGGCTTGAGCTGACAATGAAGCATTTTCCGGTCTCTTGCGGACGACAAATCTGGAGCCTTGCCATATGACGCGGACTTGGCAGATCAACGAGCTCGATATGGAGAGGGTCTATTGCGTCGGGCACCGGGTGAACAAGAGAAGCAGCAGATGTACGAGAGTGAGGCTCAAGCGAGAGTGGAAGAAGCTCGACGTATGAGGGAAGAGGAGAAGAAGCGACTCCAGGAGGCCGAGGTGGGTCATCATTGACGAGGACACATGATCAGAGCTGACTGATCAGGCTGCTCGACGCAAAGAGCTGGAAGCAAAGGCGGCAGAGCTCGAAGAGAAACGCCGATTGGAGCGGGAAGAAGCGCAAAAGTGGCGGACCGAGCTGGATGAGCGAGAACGGGAAGAGGCAGAGAAGAAGGCTGCTCAAGCGGAGAAGCGGAAGAAGAGGAAAGACGAGGGGGAGATCGAGTCGGCCGATGAGGGTGAACCGAGGGAAAAGAAGCCGAGGAAGAAGAAGGCTGCTGGGACGGGAGGCAAGAAAGGGAGGAAGGTCAGGAGTAAGAGCGAGATCTCGACGGACGAGGATGAGAGGCCAAGGAGGGATAGTAGGGAGGAGGATGAGGCGATGGCATCTGGTGGGGAGGATGGACCAGTGGACGAGGTGGATGAGAAGACTGCTCAAGCCGCCAAGGCGCAGAACGCGTTGGCACTCTTGAGGCAAAGGGTGAGCGCATGTTCTAGCGTGGTGTGAACCAATGCTGATGGTTCCAGCAAAAAGCAAAGCGGGCAAAAGCGGGTGGAGATGAGGAGGAAGGAGGGAAGAGGGGAAAGCAATTGTACGTGTAGTCGACTTGACTGTGCAGATGGTGGAGCTGATCTTGCAGCAAATCGAAAGCCACCATCGAGGATTCGGATGAAGAGGCAGACGACGCAACACCTGCAGACGGGACACCCGCCAATGGGTCGAAGGAGGCTTCGGCGGAGAGGTCGACACGAGAAGCAACGCTCGAAGGGGATAGGTGGGAGAAGATGTCGGTTGACGGGCAGGACAACGCCGGTAGCGATGACGACGAGTAGACGAGTCACGCCGACTGAGGCATAGCATTGTAGATCATGCATAGGCTACTTTCTTGCTTGGGCCAGCCGCAACACAACATGGCTTGTCGCAGTGCGAGCGGTGGGCGGAACCAAAATTCGGAGACGAGAGTGGAGGAGCGTCGAGGTGTTGACAACGGCTTGAACGATGATGACCTTGACCCGTTGACTTTATCCCCTTTGCCTCAATCGCACCTCGAGATGTTGCAGACCAATCTTCTTGCCCATGGACATGCCGATCTCGTCACTCGTAAGCTGACCCATTCATGACTATCAGGCAACAGCTAACAGGAGCAGATGTGGTATATGACTTTTACGGAGAGCGACGTGAGTTTGATCCTCCTCCACCCCTGACTATCTATGCTGATCTCCAGTCGCTACATGCTCCGCAGACCAGAGGATAAAGATCTTTCGAAAGAATCTAGAAGGAGCATGGGAGACTGAAACAGAGTGGAAGGTCAGCTTCCGTCTTTCTCTCGCTCCAAGTCGGTCGAGCTGACTTTGCCCAGGCTCACGATGCTCCTCTTTTACGTCTATCTTTCGCTCATCCTATACATGGATCGCTACTCGCTTCTTGTGGTCACGATAGGACAGTCAGGATATGGGAAGAGCCTTCTACGACTTCCAACAACGTCAAAGATGGAGGGAGGTGGACAGAGAGGAGCGTATTGGGCGGAGCGAAAGGTTCAGTACGGGCTGTCGAGTTTTCCCCTCCCAATCCAGCTTTCGGACTGCGTCTTGTAAGTTTACCCTCTGTCTTGTTCATTTATTTTTCGGGCGTACGAGTTGGCTGATGCCTAGGCCGCTGTGGCGACTGATTCTCACTTGAGAGTGTACACTTCCCTCGACCCATCATTGAACGACTGGACGACAGCGCACGACGTATATGTGCCGAGTCTACCGGCACCTGGCTCACATGAGGACGGCACAGCAGCAGGGAGCGGAGGAGGAGGAGGAAGTGGGGAGAATGGGGATATGTCTCAAGGTGGATGGGGGTTGAGCTGGTGTAGGGAGAAATGGTGGGGAAGCATCTTGGCCGTCTTCACGGGTACAAGTCCGGTTGTCAAAGTGAGTCTCCCTTGCTCGTCCCTTGCATACTTCGTCTGAAGATATGCGATGCTGACATCCCAGATTATCAAGCTAGATCCCAGCCCGACAGCCCTGCTGCACCTGTCCTCATCCTCCACATCCCCCCTCACCTCTCTCGCCTGGGCACCTTCATGTGGTCGATCTTACCACCTCATCGCGACTGGCTCTCGAGATGGGACAGTGAGGATATGGAGGGTCGAGCCGCCAGAGAAAGAGGGCAAAAAGGCAGAATGGACCTCAGAGGTCGTGGGCGAGTTTGGCAAGGGTGGAGCAAAGGTCGCCATGGTCGATGTAAGTCTCGTTCTTTTGGTACAAGCATGGACTGGGAGCTTATACCTTTAGTGGAATGCTACGGGTACGACGTTGACGACGAGCGATGATGAGGGGATTGTAAGGGTGTACAAGCGTAAGTTGGCGTAGACTACCGCACGGGAACGAGGCTAATCACCAGCTACATATGCCAAGACATGGAAGCTGTTGGGCAAGCTGACAGCGGAAGAACCACCTGTAGAGGACGCAAATGGGCACTAGAGCGTATACGAAATGTATCAGGTGAAGCAGGCCGTGCGATTGGACGTGATCACCGGTCCACCTGGGTCGAGCCAAGTAGATACAGGTTCAATCGATATATTTCGATACATTCTCTTCTTCCAGTGACTTCAATCAAGGCACCCTCCGTCCAATACGGCTTTCCCATCTTGAACGATCCTACACGTCGGTGCACTGGAAGTCCAGTGTGCTCTCGTTTGCCAAATTCGAGCACAGATACTGCGCGGTCCCATTCGGCGGCGAGAGGTTTGTACCCATAGCAGTGATGTCTTGACACGTCTCGGAACATTTTAAAGTGACGACTGTGCCGTTGCCGACCTTGCCAGAGGATGTACCGGTCACGTCAATGTAGTGAATGTCAGAGATGGACAAGGTCGAAGGGAACTGCTCGCAGCTGTCGAATTAGCTCGTACATCAATTCCCACTCATCAGAAACACACTCACGTATCGGCAGTCATGTAACACTGGTCGATCAAGATAGGGTAGTCGCAGTCTACACATCAGCTCGACTCATACGACAAGTCGGGGAGTGCTCACTCTCGCAGTAGAAGTCTTCAAACGTGACATTCTTGACGTACCCCGTCCCTCCACCGGAGATGCTCTGCGTATCATTGCTGCCTGCAAAGACCTTGATTCTCGCCCCATTCTGTGCGTTGAGCATGGTGATATTGGACACGTAGACGTCGGAGACAATGTCTGTTTCGCCAGCGTATTGACCCAGCGAGCCGATGGATATTCCGTGCGAGCCGTTGCAAAACATGTTGGAGACCGTCATGTGCGTCGAATTGGGCTTGAACGAGACACTGCAGATTAGTATCAATTTGTACATTGAACTTTGCGGATTCAGAGGAGGAGAAGTGATGCAAGACGTACCAGTCGTCGCCGTTGACCACGTTGGAGTCGTGGATGTAGACATGGTCGGATCGATAAATATCCCATCCGTCCGAGTTGGCAGCAGGTGCGGACGCATTGGCCGAGATGGCATGTATCTTGATATTCTCATACTCGACATTCGAAGACTGGTACACAAAGCTACTGGTCAGCCAGGACATCCATTTCCCCCCCAGCTGGAACGGTCGACTCACTTGGACCAAAAGGGACTGTTGATAATGCTGATATCCTGCACCTTGACGTTCGTCGCATTCCCCACCGTCAAGGGGATAGGCCTCGCAAATACCCTAGACGATCCACCCGCTACGCCGGCATTCTTGTTCTGCGCATAGTAGTCCCACCATGTCTGGCCGTTGGCGTCGATCGTCCCTCCGCCGTTGAGCGTGACACCGTCTCCGCTAAAGAACCAGTAAGTCGTTGCATTTTGCTACTTGTTAGCGACGCTCCGAATGTCCAAGATGGACATGTGTTGCAAGAGAGGGAAAGGAGTCGATGTAGGAGGAATAGCATAGGTGTGTAATGTCAAGAGGGAAACTCACGTAGGTCATGAAGATCGATGCAGGCGACCAATACGCGATATCCGGCACGTAGCTTATAGCTCCGCTCAGCCTCACTTCGACATTGTGTAAATAGGTCGAGAGGACGGTATTGACGGTATAGTAGCCCGGCAACTCGATCAAGGCGTTTTCTCCACAAAGCTCAAAGGCGTAGAGCAAGTTGGGACCGTCGTCTTGTCCTCCTCCTAGTGGCTGTCTTGTCAGCTCGGCGCTACCTGATGACGTATCCACCGATGGTCTAGGGTAGCGACTATGTGGTGGAGGACAGGAAGCAGAGGACTCCGGCTCACCTGTACATGACATGTGCTGCCCGAGACGGTAACTTGCGAGTTGTTGGAAGTCCAACGCCGAGAGAGAGACCGATAGTGCTGAGCAGGGTGAGAGTAGCCCGTTGCACCGGAAACAGCCTTCACACCGATAGTCGAGAGCGCTACGATATCGAGCAAACGCATGATGTGCATCGAAGCGTGGTCACGCAGGTGTGGACCGTATTATACATGACCGACTTGATGTTGAATCAATATGGTCAAGGCGATAGCGCTACGGTCCGGCAGGATGAAGGTGGAGGTCACTGGACGGTCCGGCATGGAGATCAGGTGATTTGGCGGCGATGGACATCGGGATGACGAGCATGCCGAAGTGGTAGAGGAGAACAGAGACAAGGAGATGGGATGAGAGAGGTTGGCAAGTCGGTGATCAAGCTAAAGAAAGTAATGCTGATTTATTCCGCCCGGCCCGCTCAGCCTCGACGCTATTTCTTGCCAGCTGGACCAGTTCGGCGAAGATGAGTGCAGAGTCAGCGGAAAGTCCATGCATGGTATGCTTCGACCTTGAACACAATGTGCATGAGATGATTTATGGACAGGACTGCCAGTATATGCTACACTCATGCTGTCTACCCACTAGCCACGGGACATCGTCTCCGATCAGATCAGCATGTCTCCGATCGGGGAAGCTTCTTGCCCTTGGGGCCGAAATACAGGTAATCGTCGTGGCTGTCATCGGCATCATCGCTACCCGCAGTCTCACCCACCTCGCCGTCGCTCTGCTCTACCTCTTCACCAGCACAAAAAGGGTTCCCCGTCCGACCCAACTCCATCGACCTGTCTGCGGGGCTCTTGAACATGCTCGAGGGGCAGACACTCAATGGTGATCGTGAAGACCGAAGCGCCGAGGTAGCGGTGTCGTCCTCGTCCTTCTCGTCATCATAGCCAAGGTATCTGGTCAACGGGATGTCGACCGAACTATCGGCTGCTGGACCAGACCGCTTGAGCCCATAGGGTCCCTCTCCTGCTGATCGTCGCAAAGCCCGACTACTGTTCACGTTGGACGACTTGGATGAAGCGGGTTCATCGGTGTATGCTCGACGCAGTGGCGGTTGAGGCACCGACTTGGGAGTGGAACGAATTTCCGAGCTGTTGAAGTCTGTGATGGAGTCATGACGAATGAGAAAAGGCGTTTTCCGGGCAGACTTCGCCGCCGAAGACGAGTACGTGGTGGCCGATGTTCGAGGAGGAGTGATCGTCGACATGGCAGGGTGTGCTGTCTTGATGTGATTTCTCAATGGTATAGTCGAGCTCTTGGTCGAGGCGATAGTGGATTGGGCTGAACGGTATACTGCAATATCAGCATAAAGTTGGCCACTTATGTATCTTCCCCATCAGCGCTTGCAGCGCACTCGAACATGTCTAGGGAGAACTCACCACAAAGGATACACCAGGCCGGAGCTTGTAACGATGCCCCAAAATCGCGAAGCAGCGTCTACGAGCAGCCGAAAGGATCGCCGAACGCTTCGACGCTGAGCTGGAGAATTCGAGCTATATCGCCAACCCCCAGAAGAGAGGCCGTTCCGCTGTGATCGGCGTTTCGTGATACCGACATTCTCACTTTGGCTTTTGACAAGACCACAGGGTATACCACCTCTCGTCCAGACCTCGAGCTCGAAGACTATGGTCGCATAAAATGTGCATCTTGTTATACAGCTCGACAAATACGCTGCTGCAAGTCAGCGGGGCGTACACGGCCAACTAGCTGTGAGAACTTACTACGTTGTCCTCGATAATTGATATCGTCTGACACCATCCTAGCCAAATACGCTCCCCAAAACACTCTCCATACCCTTGTCCTTCATCCCTTCCCGATCTACCGCCTGTCTCTGCCTATACGTCCTCTTGGCCTTTTCCGCTCCCTTCAAATCGACCTCTGCTCCAGCTTTCCTCTTTGTCCCAGCACTAGCCTTGGCTCCCATATCTCCACCTCCATCTTCCGTCTGAGGGGCATTCTTCGAACGCCTCTTGTCGAGCACCCGAGCCAATTCGACATTGCGGAGATACTCGCCTTGTTCAGTCTTCGACCGGGTGATTTCGTTTCGCAATCGACTTGTATGTGCTTGCCTCTCGTACGCTATATGATCAGCTCACATTCCGCTTCAAACGCTGAGGATAGGTCGGGAGAATGAGTGACCTACCGACTTGCTCGCCTAGCATCTCCCACTTGAACCCGCTCAAATACCTCATGGTCCAAATATCGTCTCTCCATCGATCGCCCTTTTTCCCTCCTATCACCTGCGCATTCAACATACTAGCGACCGTCTTTGCGATCGATTTTTCCAAAAACTCTACCCAAGCCTCCGAGTAGTTTGCTTGGGCATGTTTCTGCTTCTTCCTGGTCGCTTGAGGGTTGTATCCCGTCGGGGCTTCAAAGTCAGCAAAGAGCTGGATCGATTGAGAGTAGGGCAAACGCACCGTCACGCTTCTGTGCAAATACTCTTCCGACCTCTCCCCAACGGGCCATGAGGTGTTTGACCTTTTGAGGAGTCATACCGGGAGGCAGACGGGAGATGTAGACGATCCCGGGCGAAGAGGTTGACTTTGATTTTGCTTTCTTGGACGATATGGATTTCGCCTTGTCGCGAGAGGTGGAGGGTCTCGTAGTCGATGGACCTGCTTCGGGGTGATCCGTTTCCGAGACGTCATGGTCGACAGGTCGCTCATCGTCGCTCGACATGGTGTATAGAGATGCGAACGAAGGATTTCAGATTACGACTTGACAGTCGTGTTTCAGGTTGGCTATGGCGAGAGCGGGATCAATTTCCCCGCGGTTGCTTGCTGCTTCGACGTCACCCAAACAAGATAATGCACAGCAACCCCATCTTTGGGACATCCCTTTCGACCATCTACTTTACTTTCACTATCTACGACCCTCATCTCACGAGCAACGACACATTCGGCCTTTCAGTGACATCGACATACAGCTTCACGCCTGGCGGGCACCAAAGTCGTCGCATTCCCGCCTAGACCTACCGACTGCCAGCCACCTCGACTCATCACAATTCAACTTTCACCTTGTCCATCATGACGACACCCCATCAACCTCCCGGTCCCAACAGATCACAATCTTCCACCTCCCTCTCACGGCTATACCATGCTTCGGCTGCGCTTCCCACCGAAGAAGAGGGAGATCCTCGACTCGACTTTTGCAATGCGTTCTGGGGACCCGGCGATAAAGGCTACGATGTCATCATGGCCCGTCTCCGCGGCGCAACTCGGACCGTCGACGAGCTACGATCATTCTGGAAAGAGAGGATAGCGATAGAAGAAGACTACGCAAAGAGGCTGAACAAGTTGTCCAAGGTGACGCTAGGAAGGGACGAGATTGGGGATCTGCAAGGGAGTTTACAGCATATTCTGGCAGAGACAGCTCAACAGGCGCAATATCATGCGGCGTTGGGGAATGATTTGAAGGAGAATGTGGAGAGTCCTACGGCGGAGTTTGGAGTAAGATTGGGGAATCTGAAAAAGGGGTTGCAGGGGAGCGTGGAGAAGGCGTACAAGAACAAGGGATTGCAAGAAGGCCATGTCAATAAGGTGAGTCCTGAACTTATGTGGTGGTGGGAGCTGACGAGTAGGCCAAGGAGCGATACGAGTCGGACTGTCTCAAGCTTAATTCGTATACCGCCAATCTCAGTATCGTGCAAGGGAAAGAGGTCGAAAAGGTCCAACAAAAGCTGGACCGAGTGAGACAGACGATCGGAGGGAACGAGCAGGATTTCAAGCAGTTTGTGCAGGTGCTGGAGGGGACGCAGCGAAAGTGGGAGTCGGACTGGAAGAGCTTTTGCGATGTGAGTCGGCAAGACTGTTCATTTTGGGTTGAGTGCTGATGGTGCAGCACGTGCAGGATATGGAGGAGGACAGGCTGGCTCTAACGAAAGATATCATCTGGGCCTATGCCAATGCCGTATCTCAAGTCTGTGTCGAGGATGACGGGGTAAGTTTAAAGCTCTATAGCTTCCGCCATGGCTGACCGGTAGTCGTGCGAGAGGATACGAGAAAAGCTCGAGCAGTTTGAACCGCACAACGACATGATGACGTTTGTGCGTGGTTGGGGAACTGGCGATAGCATTCCTGGTGAGTCGACTTACTCTTGCAGAGCTAGAGATACGATATTGATCGCTCAGATCCACCTCGCTTTGTCAACTACGCAGCGGGCGAGGTCTTTTCTTCCCATCCCACCTCGCATCCCGCTTCCTTCCGCCGAATCTCGTCAAAGCCTCCTGGCTCTGCTATGCCATCATCAGTGGGCCATGCGAACGCTGCCGTCGAGCCCGAGGCGCCGGTTGCCCAAACCAACAACATTGGCTCCTCTCAACTCAACGGCAACGCACCCAACAGTCTACCCGACATGCAGAGTCTCAACCTTTCCAACAACCAACCTCCCTTCTCCGAAACTCAACAACGAGGTGCACCGTTCGGCGGTGTCACTCTACCCGGCATGGCCCCTGCTCCTCCTGCTCCCTTGTCGAACGTACCGGAACGTGGATCATCGATGGGTCCACCTCCTATACCCATGACTATGCCAGAACCTCGAGCACCTTCTCGTCAGAGCCAGAACCCCGTTCGAGAGTTGAACGAGGAGGATCCAATGGTGAAAGCGTTGGCCAACCTGCGACGAGAACCCCCACCACCTGACAGTATCCGCCGAAACCCTTCCCATCGTCGAGCCGACTCTGTCTTGTCGAATCAAGGTTCTGTGCGCAACAGTGCGATGGGCGGTATCAAGTCGCCTGCTTCGCCTGGACCTGGAGCTTCATCGGCTAGCTTTAGAGGAGCTCCTTCGCCTGGGCCAGGACAATCGTATAGGTCGCCAGCTTCACCCGCACCCGCTCAACAACAACAACGACAGTCGTACCAAGCTCAAAGTCGACAGTCGATCGATATGGGCTTATCTCCGCCGCCTGGAGGTCACACCGCTTCAGCACTCGCTAAATCGATGGAAGATTTCCATCGACAATCGTCTCGAGACAATCGACAAAGCGTCAACTATTCATCCTTTGCCGATGATGTCGTCGGTACACACCCGTCTTCTCGGCCTGCCTCGCCTCTGCCCGACCAAGCGACCGCTCGAGCTCCTAGTCCTGCCATGATGCAAGCTCCAGCCCAACCCTCCACGCATATCGCCGACGAGGTATTGTCGCAATACGGCCAAGCTTTCCCTGGAGAACGAAACGGTCGATCTCGAGCTGGATCTCGAGCAGGGTCCATCAACTCTCGACGTTCTCGAGCTGGATCAATCGTCCCTCAGGCTCAACCCTCTGCATCGGCAGATCAACCTCCTCCTTCGCCTGGTCGACAGGGATTCGCTGGGATCGGAGCTGGAGGAGGACGAAGCCCATCTCCCCAACCAGGTGCCTTCCGCTCGCCTTCGCCTTCACCAGCTGTCAAGCAAGGGTCGCTTGGACCGCAGAACATCGGCATCAGCTTGGACGAAAAGGGAGGGGTCAGCCACGATTCCATGGCAGAGGCGTATCGACGACAATATCAACAATCTCAACAAGGTCCACCTCAGCAACACCCACAGTCTGGTGGATCTGGGTACGGTCAGCAATCCCAGTATGGCCAGGGTCAAGCTCAAGGTCCGAGCTACGGCGGTCAGCAACCGCCCAAATCGCCCTTGGATCGACCTACTTCGGCCTACGGCAGCTCTCAGCAGCAGGGCGGATCGCAGCGAGGATATGGCCAAGGGCAGAATGGTTCGCAGTATGGTCATCAACAGACGGCGTCGCAATCGGCACAGGGTGGTCAATTCTATCCACCTTACTCGCCTGTCCAGCCTCCGCCTAGTCAACCTTCGCAGCAGTCGAGCCAGTATGGTGTTCAACCAATGTCTCCTCAGCAGCAGCCACCGACCCAACAACCACAACAGACGGGCTATCAGCATCCGAGCCAGTACGCCCAAGGACAAGGACAACCGCCTCAGCAGCAGCAGTCGTATGGGTACCAGCCGCCTCAGCAACAACAACAACCGCCTCAACAGCAGTATGGCGCATCGTCGAACCAATATCAACGATCGGCGTCGCCTGCTCCGCCTGTCCAGCCCCAACAGCCCCAACAGCAGTATGGCTATCGAGCACCCAGTCCTCACCCTCAGCAGTATGCTCCTCCACCTCAACAGCAGCCACCTCAGCAGCAGCAGCAGCCTCAGCAGATGCGAGGCAGGAGTCCGTCGCCTCAGCCCAATCTCCCTCCGCCCAACACCGCTCCGACCGGCCAATGGTCCACCACCGGTCAACCAGTCTTGTTCTGTACGTCAAACAAGCTTCGTAGTTGTGCCCCAGCTAATATACAGATGTCAAGGCGTTGTACGACTATGCGGCGCAGTCTGGAGCAGAGTTCGACTTCCAGGCGGGAGATATCATTGCGGTCACTTCGACGCCAGAGGATGGATGGTGGTCTGGAGAGTTACTGGACGAGGCGAGGCGATCAGCTGGCAGGACGGATTTCCCTAGCAATTTGTGAGCTTCTTGCGAACAAACGAGAGGTCTTACTCACGTATAGTGTCTGCCTGTTTTAGATATACGAGCGAGATGGGATCATGAGGGATAGGAAGGATGGAATATACACGCTATACAATGAGAGATATTTGGGAAACCGCGCGAGATGGACGAGCCGGGTTGATGGAGGAGATCTGACAGGACGCTACGGAGAAATGGACGATTATAGTGACCATAATGAAATGCATGACCATGCCGAGCCCTGTGTCACTCGTAACATCAAACTCGATGGTTTCCGGTTTGATGGGACATCACAAGATCCTTGATGTACCGGTGGCGAATTCAGGAGATCTCAGGGCGTGTCAGGGGCCAGGCGTCTCCCGCCATCAGCCCATCGAGCGAAATCAGTCACTCGCTATTCGAACCCTCGCAAACGCACGATTTCTGCAAAATCCTCTGCCTCCTTCTGTCCTCATTGAGGGAGAGAAAGATAGGAGGCAGTATATAAACCAGCTAAAATTGGAGGCAGTATATAAACCAGCTAAAATTTGCTGACATTCTCAGAAACGTAGTGGTAGCCCTTGTAGCGTAGTGGTAGCGCATCTCACTTGTATTCTCTTCTGTAGCCGGAGGCTATGCTTAAAATTTGAGCATACGTCAATGAGAAGGTCCTGTGTTCAATCCACAGCGTGGGCAATTCTTTTTGCCCAGAACAGCATGCTTTTCACGTGTAAAAGCATCGACAAAAGGTCAGAAGCAAGCGACGCAAGCCGTTTTTGGATAGAGGAGAGTCGACGCGGATCTGGGAGATTTCGGGTTGATGGGTATGATGCGGTGGGTGGCAAATCATTTGGCGCGCGCGGCCAGTTGAGATTATTCGGGTCGGATCGACCGAAATGTGTTGGGAGGAGATGAAGGAGGTTCTTGGCTTGATTGATTTCGACTCTTTATTCTTGCTCAACTGAACGAACATTCTGTACATATGCTCGAGATATAGGAGAGCCCCGGATTAAACCAAGTGAGAGACGACGACAACAATGGCGCTGGCGGATATCTTCTCGGTAAGCCGTGGATTCTCCCGGCAAAGGTTGTCACAGGTATTGATGCTGTTCTAGCCGGTTGCGTTCTTCATCGTTCTGCGAGAGGTCTTGGAAGCAGGCATCATCAGTGGGTTCCCTTTCTTCGGCCTAGATATCCCAATCCCTTCCATTGCTCTGTCTCGCATCTTTTGGTGGTGTTTTGTGGTGTGTGACGCCGTCCTGACTCGCAGTCGCCGTCTTGCTGGGGTTCATCAACCAAATCATCCCATCCACCCTTTCCCAATCGACACCCCATAATCCTACAACATCCCATATCCCCCTCTCCGGCCGAAGCAGCACAGAACTCCTCTCCGACCCGGACGCTCACGCCGACTATGGAACGCCTGCACATCAAGGACAAGAACTATCGGTACTCTCCTTGAAGCGGCACCTCGATGTCGGCAAGGCGGACGATCGGGAGAGGATGATCAAAGCTATGAGGCTGCAAATTTGGTCTGGGTCAATAATAGGAGGTCTGATTGCTGCGCTGATAGGTGGTGTCTTTCTCTTTGTGGTGAGTCGACTTAGTGCACATTGGAGTTATCCTGCTGACAGGCAGTTTTACTATTACACGCATGATCTTTGGCAAGATGCGGAGAACCTGTGGGAAGGCGGATTTTGCCTGCTCGCCTCGGTCCTGTAAGCGATCATTAATTCGCTGAAGGCATATCATAGTTGACACGCAGGATACTGCTCATGGGGCTGGCATTCTTGCGACTGCTCCACGCTCAAACGAAATGGCGCATGAAGCTGCTTTCCGCCTACAACGACAAGCACGAGTCGACCCATCATACCGATGACGACCCCGTCGACGAGGAGGAGCACCACTCGCCGATGCATCATCACAAGCGCAGAGGAGGAGGGGGCAAGATGATCCTATTCGGCCTGCCTCTTATCACGGTCTTGCGAGAGGGGCTCGAAGGTGTCGTCTTTCTTGGAGGCATCGGCTTGTCAGAATCGCCGGCAGCAGTAGCGGGAGGTGCACTCGCAGGAGCCATCGTAGGAGCAGCCATTGGTCAGTCCAGACCACCCTCGCTCTCTCTGTCTTATGCTCATATACAGCCTACCTGCTCTTCTCTAGCTCGGCACCGATGCCCCTCCAAACCTTTACCACGTCCTCATCCCTCCTGCTCTTCCTCATCGGCGCGGGTCTAGCATCTCGCGCAGCCTACAGTCTGGAGCGACAATACTTTATCAACGGCGTCGGCGCAGCAGCGGCAGAAGCGGGCACAGGACCAGGAAGCTTTCGAGTCGATGGGAATATCTGGAAATTGCCCTGGGGGAACCCGGAACCTGGAGCAGAGGATGGGAGTGGATGGGCTCAGTTGGCGCAGAGTGTCATTGGGTGGAACAATATCGGCACGATCTGTACCGTGTAAGTCAAGAGCATGGCGCAAAGAAAGGGAAGAGTGATGCTAACGGTAGATCAACGTATATCGGGTACTGGGCGGTGATCATCGTGACGCTGATAACGATGAAGTGGAAAGAGGGAAGGACAGAGGTCTGCGGCGTCAAGTCGAAGAGGGGTTGGAGGCGAGAATGGGCCAAGCGGCAGCTCAACCGGGAAGAAGGCGAAGAAGAGGGACTGCTCAGTCCCACGGAGTAGAGTAGGATCGACCCAGCGTTCTTAGTGCTAATCTACTTGTCATGTATCATATTGATCTCTCGCTGTATGTGTGATTGGGCAAGATGTATATGCTGCATTCGATGTTATGACCGAGTACTATTTCCTCTTTCTCACAGCTCTCACACATGCACATGTCCCATTACTACCCTTTCCCCGCTTGTCCCGTCCAGCATTGTCTCCGCTTACACAGGCGAAGGGAGGAGCATTCGTCGAGGGTCCTCGAGGTATTCTTTCACTCGGACTACAATATCAGCGCGGCTCAAGACGTGATACACAACCCAACTGACCGAGGAAAGTAACGGCTTCTCGACCGTCGAGCAGTCGGTGGTCGTATGTGAGAGCGACAATCATGATGGGTCGAATGACAATCTGTCCATCGACAACAACCGGCTTCTCCTTGATGGTGTGCATACCCAGAACGGCAGCTTGCGGCAGGTTGATGCTGACGATATCAGCAATTGTTCGTGCATTGCACCAATGGCGGACTCACATGGGGGTACCGTAGAGCGAGCCAAAGACTCCACCGTTGGAGATGGTAAACGAACCACCCGACATGTCTTCCAGACCAAGCTTGTTATCCCTCGCCTGAGGTATCAGCACTCCATAACAATCTCCCTAGCGAAGTGCTCACCTTCTTTCCGAGCTCCGCGATAGCCTTCTCGATGTCGACCAAACCCATAGCCTCTGCATTCCTCACGACGGGCGTGACCAGACCCTTTGGCGTAGCGACAGCCACGCTCAAGTCGACGTAATCTCGGTAAACAATCGAATCGCCGTCGATGGAAGCATTGGCGGCCGGGATCTCCTTCAAGGCCAAGATGGAAGCTCGAGCGAAAGCCGACATGAAACCAAGCTTGACTCCCTCGTTTTTAAGCACGCCGTCCTTGTAGAGCTTTCGGAACTCCATGATGGACGACATGTCAATCTCGTTGAAGGTCGTGAGCGAAGCAGCAGCGTTTTGCGAAGCCTTTAATCGTTGAGCAATCGTCTGCCTCATTCGAGACATTTTGACCTGACCCATGAGCAAACAATTTCCCCTTTAAAAAAAATAATAGATATATCACTCACCCGGGTCTCTCCCCTGGTACCAGCAGTCTTGGGTCCAGATTCCTCCTTTTTCGATGCCGACTTGTCCTCCTTCTTCGGTGCGGGCTTGTCCTCCTTTTTGGGTGCCGCCGGCTTTTCCTCCTTGTTCATCTTGGGCGCAACCTCTTCCTGCTTCTTATGCGTGTCCTTTGGCGCATCCTTCTCTTTCGATGCAGCGGGCGCGGCTTCATCCTTGTTCCCCTCCTCCGGGTTCTTGGGCTCGCTTCGGGCTCCTCCTTCTGGAGCGGCCTTGGGCGGCTCGTCTTGGGCGGGAGTTCCTCCTTCTCCAGGTTCGATCCGGAGAAGATCTTGGCCGACCGTGACGGTAGAGTCTTCCTCCACGAGAAGCTCGACGATTTTCCCAGACATCGGTGCGTTGACGCTCACGTCGATCTATACGTGTCAGTGGGGAGTATGGATTGAAGCTGTAGAGGGATGGACGCACCTTGTCGGTCTCGATGGTTGCGATTTCCTCATCTTGGCTGACAGAATCTCCGACCTGCTTCGTCCATTGCTTCAAAGTACCCTCCGTGATCGATTCGGCCTACCCTATCAGCTGCCCACACTCATACCACTTAAACAGGACGAGCTTACCATTTGAGGGACTTTGACAGTCTCAGCTGTTCGACGTTAGCCACCAATTTACCGTTATTCACGACCATGGCGTACTCACCAAGTCTCAACGAAGAAGAGTGGAAAGAAGCTCTAACGAACAGTCCCTGCGTTCCCATGGACATTTGACATCTGGTTCGTCAGCCTCTTGCGTCTCCTACTTGTGGTTGTGGTTGTGGGAGGCAGACGACTGACCGTTTTGATTTGGGAATAAGACAAGACGTGGTGATCCCTCTCGAGACGTTCAAAGCGGGTTTGACGGTCCTCGAAGAAGAAGAAGCAGCCGCCCTGGTCGCCGAAGCGATACATCTTGCTGGTGTCCTGATCATGCTGTAGCCGTTGATGTAAAAGGGAGGAGTTGTAGATGGTAATAGTGGTAGATGTGTACAGAGCAGTAAGGTTGTTGGCGGGGATCAGCGAAAACCAGAAGCGACCGACCCCCTCTGCCATTGCCGCGTCATTCGGAAATCACACCGTCCAACGCCGATACACCTATTACCTCGACCCAATGGACCGCATAGACGTCGACAGAGAGAGCAAACAATTTCTATACATGGCAGGAAAGGACAGAAAATCAACCTGCAGTCTACTGATAGCGAAGGAGACTTGTGAAATCGACGAGGCAGCCCAAAGCTGGCCTCGACAAAGAGCTCCTTCGACCAATGTGGCAGACTTCCACCCATCCTTGCATTCGACACATCTATAGCTACAACAGACATCATCCATTCCTATCACTGGACCATCTCGGATCACCAATACCTCCGACAAGTAATTTCCCTACTCCCACTCTCCAGTCTGCATGAGATGCGCAAACACCCCTCCTCGAGCTACCAGATCGTCGTAGCTCCCCTCTTCCGCTACGACCCCCTCGCCCAAGCAAATGACCCTATCACACCTCTTCATAGCCTCCACCGAGTGCGTAATAAACACCGTCGTCCGTTGCTATACTATCAGTGTCGCCCTCGCGCACAACCGTGCCACTCACGCCTTTGATCCGGACAATGGTATCCAAGATGGCCCGCTGATTATCCACATCCAACGCGCTGGTACATTCGTCCAAGATGAGAATGTGCGATCGCCTCACCAACGCCCTTGCAATCTGCAGCCGCTGAGCCTGTCCACCCGATATCAAAGACGCATTCTCGCCTAGGTTGGTATCGTAGCCGTTGGGCAGGGACATGATGAAATCGTGAATATTGGCCGACTTGGCAGCCCGCTTGATCTCCTCTGGCGAGACTTCCGATCCATACGCGATATTCTGGCTGACCGACGCGTCGAATAAATTGGCAGATTGTGAGACGACCGCAATATGATTTCGGAGCCATTTTGTATCGGCTCGAGCGAGGTCGTACTTGTCCATGATGATCGATCCCTTAGCTGGATCATACAGCCTCTGCAGCAGCGCAGCGATGGTCGATTTGCCAGAACCCGATGGACCGACGATGGCGACGCACTCCCCAGGTGTGAGGGTGAACGACAGATCGGTGAGGATCGGTACGTCGGGCCGAGAGGGGTAGGCGAATTGAACGTGCGAGAAGGAGACGTGGCCGGTAATGGGGAATCGCAGGTCGCCTGTCGATTCGTGGGTCGTCTCGGGCAGGATGTAAAGTCGTTCAAAGTCTCGAGCAGCCGCCTTTGCCTTGGCCAAGGTGGGAACTACATGTCAGCTATGAGATTCTTCCTGATATGTGGGACGTACTGAAGTCAAGCATGGCGCTACCAAAAGTCAAGGAGAAGAGGACGAGGTTGAATACTTGAAGCATCTGGGGGTACGACAAGTAGCCCTTGATCATAAATTTGGCCCCAACCCAGTTGAGCAAGGCTGTATCGTCAGCTCCCACCTAGCCACGAGTACGCCTCTACTCACCTTGGGCAAACAGTGGAAGCGCAGCGGACGCTCCAATTCCGATGGCCACATACCAAGCAGCGATCATTCCCGTACTTTTTGCACTCTTTGCCTCGCCTGTAAACTGCTTGGTAAACGTGCTCTCCAACGCCATCGCCCTAATCCCTCGTATATTCGACACGCTCTGCTCCATTAGCCCAACCCCTCATATCGTTTGGCATGATGGCTCACCTCGTAGAAGGTCCTCGCTAGATCCTCCCGCTTCGACTTGTTGACAACCTCCGCCCGACTGACCAAAACGTCTTGGACAATCATCATCACCGCAAACAACGGTGCCAGCGACAGTCCCACCAACGTCAGCCTCCAATCCACCACCAACGCCCATCCTATTCCCAGCCCGACCATCGAGATGAATGTGACAATCTTGCCCATGACCGATCCTACGATCTGTCGCATGTCGTCTGCATCCTTGATCAAAATCTGGACCAATCGAGCAGGCGAGTTGGTCGATTCGTCAAACCACCCTTTGTCCTGCTTGAGCACCTTTTGGAATGCTCGGACCCGAATGACACCGGTCCATTTCGACGCTTCTCGGAAGAGGAAATATTCTTGAAGAAAGTAAACGAGTCCCTGGCCGACGCTAATAGCGAGCAGCACTCCTCCCCACATGGTGAGAGCCGGATCGGTCCCTCCGCCTCCAACGATGGCCATGAGCTTGGCGATGAAGAATGACCAGATGGGTGTCGAAACACCGTGTCCCACACCGCAGAGCAAACCGAGCATGACGAAGAGTTTACTAGGCAGCGTGGCATAGTAATATCGTATCAAGCTGAACAATCCTCGAAGGGGAAGCTCTGGCGAAGCGTAGGGCGAGACGTGTTGAATCACCTCGACATCGGCCTTGACATCGTCGTCGAGGTTCTGTGACAGGGTGCGATTTCGATATTGCAATACACTCAGATTTCGATCCTCCTTCTCACTGACCCTCGAAGTCGCTCGAGCGATAGATGGCGAGTCGAAAGAGTGTTGACGAGTCGACAATCCGGGAGAGTCGTAGCTCGGCTGTCGGGACATTCGGCTCGTAGGTCGACTATGCAGCAGCGACTGTCGACTACGAGGTACGCTCAACGCTCCTCCTCCTCCTCCCCCGAGATCTTGTCTGCTACTCCGCCTGTCGAGCTGCGACGGTGTCCAGCTGAGCCGTTTCTGCGCCGTGCTCATTCTTTGCGAGCCACGGTTGTCCACGTCCAAGGCGTTGGAGAATCGGTTGGTCCGAGAATACCCATCGAGGATATCGAGATATGCCACACTTTCCGGTCTCGCAGCAATACCGACTCCAAACGAAGGCGTATGAGGCCGAAAAACTCGACTGGCTCGTGCAAGCGAATGCTGCAGCTCTTCTTCCGGATCGAGGACCTCTTCGTCTTCGGGTCGATCCCGCCACTCTTCGATTTTCGGCGCAAGCGGCTCGATGGCTTGTTCCGCAGCGAGCATGGCGAAGACGCCGGTCTCTTGGCCATTGAGGGGGGTCCGTCGCATGAGGTCGGATCGGAACCCTTGTTCGGCCACGATCCCGTTGCTCATCACGTAGACAAAGTCCTCGGGGACAATCTGAGACAAGTCGTGCGTAATAACAATGGTCGTTCGATTTCGCCTCCATCGCTTCATGTTCTCAAACACAACCACTCGAGAAGTCGCATCCAGAGCAGAAGTCGCCTCGTCTATACATCAGCACAATTAGGTCCAGGTTGCAGTACAACTCACCCAGAATGAGTACCGTAGGATCTCTGATCCTCGCTCGAGCAATCGCCAACCTCTGCCTTTGACCACCACTCAAAGCAGCTCCTCCCGTTCCCAACTTTGTCTCGTACCCCTCCGGCAACCCTTGCACAAAATCATGTATCATCGCCATCCGACAAGCATCCACCACCTCTTGCCTCGTCACGTCCCCAGGCTGCCTAGCCAATCCCGTCTTGCTATCGATGGGTGATCCCGCTAGACCCATCGCGACATTGTCATGGATGCTCATGTCGAACAAGATACATCCTTGCTGGACAGCCGCAATGTGTTCTCGGCAAAAGTCATCGTCGAGGTACGGAAAGGCTTGGTCGTCTAGCGTAATATCGCCTCCATCAGGGATATACAACCGAAGAAGGAGTTGAGCAATGGTCGATTTCCCAGATCCCGATCCTCCGACGACAAAGGTCGTTTCTCCAGGCGGCATGAAGAGGGCGACATCTCGAAGCACCGGATCATCGCGTCGAGAAGGATAGGCGAAAGATACATTGCGAAGGTTGAACTCTCCTCGACATCGCACTGGTCGGATCCGGCTCATGCTCAATGGTCGAGATTTGCTTTGCAACACCGATTGTCGTTGGCCAGCGGGAAACGTAGCAGACTGGGGCGTGTTCATTGGCGAGAATGGACTGTTCCAAACCGGCTCAATGTCCTTGATCACTGTTCGAAGCGAAGCCATAGAAGTCTTTGCTTTGGTGATAGCCGCTAGCTGAGGAACAACCATTTGCAGATACGTCGCACCGAGAAGACAAGCCCAAAAGACCGTCATGACCGTTCCAGGCGAAGCTTTCCCATCTCGGACCACCTTGGCACCGTACCAAAATCCAACAACAAACGTGCTGAGAAGCAAAAAATCAGAGACCGCAGTCGACCAGGACCACACGAAGGCTTGTTTCACCTGAGCAGCGACTCCGCGTCCTGCCACTCGCTCGAATCGTTCCTCCTCCGACTTTTGGGCATTGTGCACCTTGACGGTGGATATGGCGGACGTGGCTCGTTCGACATTGGTAGATGCTTCGGCGAAAGCCCGTCGTTCTCCTTCGTACAGAGGTCGAGCGAGGATTTGGGTGATGATTTGGATGATCAAGACGAGGGGGATGGTTGAGAGCGTGACGAGTGCGAGGACAGGGGAAGAGGCGAGAGCGAGGACGAAGCAAGCGACAAAGGTGACGAAATATTGAATAGCGTTTCCGAAAGCCGTCGCCATTCCCAGCCTCACATCATCCGTCTCACTGCACGTCAACGACAATCTCCAACTCCTCAGGAGCTCCCGACTTACCGAGTCAATTTCGCCATGAGACCTCCAGCGCCAATAGCTTCTCCCTCTTCGTGATCCTCCTCCCTCATTCCCATACCCAAATCATACCAAGACATCGACTTGTTCTGCACTCCCGTGTAGACTGCCGTCCTCACTCGATCCACCACCGCCTCTCCATGTCTTTGCCAGAAAGCTCCTTTCGCATAATTGAGCGACAGAGCCGCAGCTCCCGCTATACAAAGCTTGACCGTGTTCTTTGCGACTCCATTGGACAGCCTCGCTCGGTCTTCCGGAGTCGCCATGCTTGCATCGACGGGAAAGCCAACAAAGACATCGAACACCTCTCCAATAATTTTCGACATATAAGGTTGAACTAGAGCGGCGGTACAAGAGCAGACGAGGGCTGGAAGAAAGCATAGTACCCAATCCCGAGGCTGAGAAAAGTGGAATAGACCCTTGAAAGTCGGCGAAACAGGCTCGACGAGGTTGGTCGGTTTGGGTGGCTTTTGGGACGGAGAGGGAGGTAGAAGGTCCGGGTGATCATCGAGGGTGGAAGAAGGAATGGCGTATTGCGACGGGTGCAACGACCGCCTAGCCTCGGATATCGGTCGAACTTCCATAAACCCAGCCGAGAGACCGGGAGTACCATTGTCCCACGAGGTGTTGGGCGAGGTGTGTGTGAACGTGTAACCCGTCATGGTCTTTCCCCGTCGAGCGCCTGATCCGTCCTGGTTGTACTCGAATGGATCCTCTTCCTCGTCGCTGTTCGATATCGGTAAATGATCAACCAAGACGGAATGCCTGTCGTCGAATGGCGAGTCGGTCAAACCGCCTTGGAACAATCTACGAGGTGTCGATTCGAGAGGATGGATCTCTACCGCGTCACCCAGTCTGGAGGATAATGACGGAGGTGGTGTGGTGAAGATCTGCGGCGGAGAGAGGGGAAGAGCCGTGTCGATAGCTCGGCGTAGAGAGGCAGGTGTCGACGGAGCTCGAGCGGATGCTTGTCGAGCGGCTGCAGCGGGAGAACGGACTGGAGTAGAGGGTTGGCCAGTCAATGTGCGGATGGTCGGGTGTTGAGCGATGGGCGACGAGATGACAAGTGGGCAAGAGGTCGAGGTCGAGAGCTGTCGAGAGGGAGATGGCGAGAGCGTGATTCGAGGTGTGCGAGAGGGATTGGGAGGTGTCGAAGGAGGTGATGTCGCTTTTGAAGGAGAAGGCGAGGTGGATGTCGAGTGTGTGGACATGATGAAAAAAGTGTGCCTCGAGTAGATCGACAAGGGGGAGGAGTTTGAGATGATGGAGTATCCCTCAACCTGGTAGCAGATTGTTCTTCGATGTCGAGGTCGAAATCGACAGATGTGCTATTGTAGAGAACTATAGGTGTATCAGTGAGAGTTCCAACAGGAGAGTATATGAAGGAGATGGATGAAGAAAATATCCACATACCTCGACAAGAGCTGTTCGCCAGACTTTCCTTCAGCCGTCTTCCAAGCCATCATCAGCATCATCATCACGCGTTCCCTTCTCCCACCCGCCTAAAGCCCACTCCTGAACATTTTGCGAGTCGAGCATTATTGTTCTTCTTTCTTCGGCTGGTCGGTCGTCTTATTGTACTGCTGCATGCGAAGGTAGAAAGGGGGAGACGGATGAGGTGTAATGGCGTGCAGGCTGAGATTGAAGGAGAACAATAAGAACTCGTCCACATCCAAGATGGAAATGCGGGGCCGAGTAGATCAACCTAGAGTGGCGGTTTCAGATGGACCTTTTCGTCTGGCTCAAAGCTGGGTATATCCACCAACTTATCAGTCCATCTCGACCTCGGGCCGGCAAGGGCGAGCAATGTGAAGTGATTATTGTCGAGCTGGAATCCATGTCCGCCGAAATCATGCCCAACCCTCCACGGCCGAGCTGCATGTCAGCTCGAGATCAGCAAGAGAGCACCGGCAAAAGGTGGATCGGTGTTGGTCTCGGAGCGAGGAAGCCCGGATTGTACCCGGCCCGGGAGTATAGCCAAATACTCACCACTCCCCTCCCTTCGCTCCCCGACCTCGACAACATCTTCGTCTTATATATCCACCTTGACCTCGACGACTACATAGTCTCTCCACTCTATTTGCCCATCTTACTTCAGCTACATCGACCAGACTATACTGCAAGATGGGTGTGACTATTACCGACTTTTCCGTTCATGGTGAGTCATGCTTTTGATGGTCAACCCTTCTCCACCACCCCTTCTGCTTGGTCGCAAGACTTTCACTCTCGAGTCAGCTGTTGGTGCGGGAGCAGAAAGAGGAGAGCTCTATAGTCGCGATACACGAGGTGATACAATTGCTGACTTGCAGATATCCGATTTCCCACCGTAAGCATATCTCCTCGGCCATAGTCGAGCAGTATTAATCTCGTCAGAACGTCACCGGTGATGGAACGGATGCCATGTGAGCTAGAACTCCTCTCTTGTTTTCCCAAGCTGACAGGCAGGAACAAAGAGTGTGACTACTCTGCCGCCTATGTCGTTCTCAACACCAGCTCCGACCTCAAAGGTCAAGGAATGACCTTCAGTACGTCTCCCCTGCCCTGCCCACGCGATCCTTCAGCTAACATTCAGCCATTGGACGAGGAAACGAGATTGTGAGCTTCCGAAGCCGACGACCTGCCGCATGAGCTCATAACTAGGTCTGCTTTGCCATTACCGAAGTCGCCAAGCGTATCATAGGCAAGGACGTCGAGGAGATCTTCTCCGACATGGGGGCCTTCTGGGAGTTCCGTATGTCCCTTCTTACTTCAGAGTAAAGGGTCCAGCTGACGTACAGTGGTCGCCGACCCTCAACATCGATGGCTCGGCCCGGAGAAGGGTGTCATCGCTCTCGCGACCGCCGCTGTCTGTAATGCCGCCTGGGACATGTTTGCCAAAGCTCGAGGAAAGCCTCTCTGGAAGCTCATCGTCGACTTTACCCCTGAAGAGTGAGCTACCTCTTGTTTACATATTGATAAAAGCTCATGTAATCAGGTTCGTCAAGGCGGCTTCGTTCAGGTATATCACCGACGCTATCACCAAGGAGGAGGCGTTGGCGCTGTTGAGGGAGAAGGAGGCTACCAAGAAGGCTCGAGAGCAGGAGGTGAAGGAGAGGGGATACCCCGCCTACACTACTTCTGTCGGATGGCTAGGTGAGCTCTCGCAATCCCGCCATCGCTACCGAGCTGAACAAGCAGGATACACCGACGAGAAGGTCACTCGACTCACCAAAGAGGCTTTGGCGCAAGGGTTCAACCACTTCAAGCTCAAGGTTGGAGCAGACCCAGAGGACGATCTTCGACGAGGTCGACTTATCCGATCAATCATCGACGACCCGAGCAATTTGCCCGCTGGAAGGAAGATTGACCCCAAGACGATCGAGAACAAGAATGCTGGACCTGCGGGATGTGTCTTGATGGTGGATGCTAACCGTACGTTGCAAACGACCTACTCCTTAGATTTAGCTGACATTGCAGAGGTGTGGGATGTACCACAGGCGATTGAGTACATGAAAAAGCTCGAGCCGCTCAAGCCATGGTTCATCGAGGAGCCCACTGCACCGGATGACGCTGTCGGACACGCTGCTATTCGAAAGGCCCTCAAGCCTCACGGCATCGGAGTCGCAACAGGGGAGCACGCCCATAATCGAGTAAGCTACTTGTCGGTATGCAGAGGACCTCCCGCTGATCAAGCCAGATGGTGTTCAAGCAGCTGTTGCAACTAGACGCTATCGACGTTTGCCAAATCGACTCCTGCAGGACATCAGGCGTAAATGAGATTTTGGCCATCTTGCTCATGTCGGCCAAATTTGGCGTTCCCGTCTGTCCCCACGCTGGCGGTGTCGGTCTCTGCGAATACGTTGTGCGTTCCCCTCCTTCTCGCAAACCAGTGCAGGGTGTTGACGTTACAGATCCATCTCTCCTTGATCGACTTCATCGCCGTCTCTGGAAACATGGACCGAAACGTTTTGGAATACGTCGACCACCTGCACGAGCATTTCCTCTGGCCCGTCTCTATCAATTCGGAAGGTCGATACAAGTGAGTTCTATTATCTCCTTTCCCTGTATGGGTATCCGAGCTGACGGCTAGCGTCCCGTCCGACTCGAAGGGTGGTTACTCTATCGAGATGTACGAGCAGTCGATGAAGGAGTATGCGTTCCCCGGTGGTTCATATTGGGTCGCTGCGGCTGCTGGAAACGCTCCCAAGGCGGATCACAGGACAGCAGGTCAGGCTGCCCACTAGTCGTAGCTAGTTGTTCTAGATAGCATACATCTCGGTCGATCTCTTGTATCTCCAAAGTTATATCACCCACAATGCATGGTCATTGGTTGCAATGTCGCTCAAGGGTATATACTCTTCTCTGCATCATGTGGTATCACCATAAGACTCTGACACGATACTGCGGATATGCTACCGTCGCTGTTCCTCTTATGCTCCAGGCTGGTCCATCTGTCCCGAGAAGATGAGCTCGATGGCGGCCTCGACATTTCCTCCAGTACTCCTCAATGCTCGAATGTTCTTCTGCGCATCCCAAAGCCCCTAGAATGTAAGCTGGTCCCGAGCAAGGTAAGAAGCAACTCACCATGCCGTTCAGCTGACCGAGCTGGGTCACGTAAA
>JALPCD010000085.1:0-26531 GCA_026538415.1 Cryptococcus sp. GC_Crypt_1 | reverse complement strand
AGTTTCTCCACCAGGAATGATCATTGCATACGATGCATGATGCATATTGGAGAAGTCATGTTGGATCTTGGTTGGTGACGATCTTGGGGGTCGGTGGCGAGGTCAATGTGAGTACCGAGATCGACCATAACTTGTTCAATACTGATCACAGAGCTTCACAAATGATACAGATGGGTTCCTACGGTGTTGTTCTACCAGAATATGTTGTAAAAGTTGTCATGCAAATGTGCCCCCCCACCCCGGAATCGATGTGTAACCCCCAAAATTGCGTTCTCAAGGGTACCCTGTCACGTTACACATTGTGTCTAAGGCGCGGACAGGGGCACTGATCCATCGTAGCACGGCTGATGATTCAGTAATGTGCTCGTGGTTCGAGTATGACCATACGTCACTGCTGTGCCCGAGGAACGGGGCGACGAAAGCCAAGCAAGCTTGTTGTCTGGCCCATATCTGCACCCTTCTAAAGTCTGCGACCGTGCACTGAACTTGCTTGCGACACACGTCGAGTCTTCGATCGTATGCGATTCTGTTGACGCGATTTCGTCGTGATCCGGTGGGCACATTCGTACAGATGCCCGGAGTCTAGCGGCGGACCCATCGTAACAGTTTAGCCAGAGATCATCGGTGCATACGTGACCGATTATCGACGACTCATGTAGTGATGACACGGCGCACTCCATCATTCAGGCAGGCCCAGGAATCCGAACAAGTTGTCCATGGGAGGGTTCAGGAAGTCTTGAGCGTTGAAGTCGGGCATCATCCCAGACATCCCCGAGGCATCCGCTCCAAACGACCTAGTCGGTCAGCATGCAATATAGGCTGAGCCGCAAGCCAAGTAGGACACACCTGATGATAGCGTCGATATCCAGCTCAGTATTGACGTAGCTTGGCGCCATACTGGGCGCATCCGATCCAATGTTGAGCGAGACCCCTAGTCTCTCCATGACTCGGTTGATCGTACCGTACATCTTGCCTACTCCAGGATTTGTCGCAGAATTCTCCCTCAGACCCTCTAGGCAGAGGCCGAGCAGTCGAGCAGACTCGGAGTTGGGTCCGCGTTGGGCTACCATGCGTACGTGTATCGTGGCTGCGACATAGGTGGTATAAGACTGACAGATATCAGCATATGACACATGGAGGACAAGGTGAACTGACGATGAGATATGGTGCCCTTGCAAGGGTGAAAGTCTGTCTGTAACGTGATAGAGTGTCCGTAGCTCCCTTGGCTGCTTCTTCACATTTCTGCCAGCTCTTGGAGACCAGGCTAGGCGAAAGATTTTCCACGGCGCTCTGTTTACCTCAGCACAATCGCAAAGGGATGTTTGAGTTCACTTACCTCGACAAAAGGCCGATGTAGTAGAGTGACTACAGTATAGTACACTGAGCTAGTACGTCAGCGTGCTCGTCCGATCTTGGAGCACATCACTTACTACAGCGACAACACATGTGGGGGTGGTACAGGTTGATCAGTAGTCGGGTCGAACGCAATCTCAGCCGGTAAAGCCGCCCTCCACCGATCGAGACTCTGAGACAGCTGATCCAGATGCTGTCCTGGTCGATGTGTTGGTCCTTTGTCCGCATAGATATCTGTAATGATCCGGTCCATGATCACCGACAACGAGCACAGAGATTTGAAGGTGCTGATGGCTCGGGCTGGAGCACCGGGGTAGCGGTGTATACCGGGAAAAGCGAACGGCGTCCACAACTCTTGTTCTTCGTATCGGTCCAGAAACAGGTGCGGGACGTGCATCCGATCTTGCCCAAAACTGACAGCTCGACCTTGATACAGTGAAATGATCTTGTCCGAGACTGCATACATTAGCTCGATCGAGAACGACTTTGACGAGACGGCTCAATGACATACTGTAGCATGCCCAGACCACCCTTCTTCGTATCTCGATCTCTTCTGCTGCCAGACTCGTCTGCATAGCTGCGGAGTCGTAGTTCAGACCTAGTCTGTCAATATCTCACACGGTAGACCTGAACGTACCCAGGTCAAATATCATTCGTATAGCGATACCGCTGTATAGCCAAGCAGCACTCTGATTCCCATGCGCTCCCAACGAGCTCGAAAGGAGCAACATGGCTTGAATAGTCGGAATCGATGACTGATCCAGCGCAGCACCCAAGAGCTCCTTTATACGGCGGAGGAAGCGCAATCCAGCGGTCTGCTGGTTTGTCGGATCATCATACACGTCTGGCCTTTCCGAAAATTTCGAAACAGAAAAGAAGATGGCGTTGAGCAGTAGAAGGGAAAAGTATGGGCCATTACACGCCATGTCGCGCATGAAGACTGCTCATCAGTAGACGTCGTGGAACAAAAGCAGTCGCACTGACGAGGTCGATATGAGATCAAGAAAGCAAAGTGCTGCCGATTCCAGTGAAGCGCCAGTAAGTGAACACCGAGATCAGGTGGGACCCCATCGACTGATAAACGTCAATTGTCGTTGCACAGAGCTCATTGAACAACGGGTGGGACTTACAGTCGAGACGCCCAGATGCCAAATTGAGGACCTCCATATGCCTTTCCTCTGCACATTTCGCCGTAGCCTTTTCCCGTAGCTCAATCTCCGGAACTACCGCCCCGGCGCTCGGCCGGTCGAACAACTGTTGATCCAAATCGTCGTAGAAAGAGGAAGTAGGTCCATGACCCGCACGAGAGCTACACCGATCAGATCAGATAGTCCAGACGGTTGATGGACTCACTTGTGAAACCAAGTCGGGGTGGATCCCGACACGACTGCCATGGCACCATAACCCTCGCCAGCCCGATCCGTTTGATGCTCCAAGGATCCATTGGAGGCATTGATCCTTTCTGCGGGGTTCATATCTGCAGTAATACCGGACGGTAAGCTTTCCAATTGTCGGATATGCGCCTGCAGCTTTTCGATTTTCCGTTCAAGCTGCTCGATTTGACCGTGAGTTGGTCTACCAAGTACGTCAACGAAAATGACTTTGCATCAGTGTCAAGACTTACCTAGCTCGGCTTGCCCTCTCCGCCGGCTCGCACTCTTTGTCTTGCTCCTCACAGTGTGTACAGCGCGGCTCACGCATATCGCATTTCATCTAGACTTAGTCAACGGATACTCGTCTGAGGGGGAACGGCGACCGGCGGTCGAGAAACGTCACAAACCTTCCGCCTGTAGCAATAACCGCATGCTAGCCTCTTCTTCCTCAAAGGCGAGGCCGATCTACTACGTTCCGAGATGGCCGAGTTCGCTGACAGCTCTGGCATGGCGAAGATATGAGCAAATAAGCAGGTAAACGACGCGTTGTGTTGCTCCGATGTACTCTACGAGTATTCATAGTCCGGCTAGAATTCGGCTGAGCTACGCACACGTCATGCTTTTCGTTTATGTAGTAACTCTGAAAACAGACAGATACAACCTCGCATAGGAGCTACGATAATACAATCAAGCATAGCACAGCACACTACCCTCCATGAGTCTCCTAGCTGTCCTGTAGACAGTTCCGCATTCAACCACAATGTCGTTTCCCTCAACCCTGCTCGTACCCTCCACTGCCATCGTCCCACTCGCATGGCCAATGACCACCGGACCCTCACTGTCCAGACCTCGTTTGGCCCTAGATTGCAAGAAGTATCGACTGACCAGGGTGTCTGGTATCGACGATGCTGAACCGACACATACGGCTCCGGTCATCTGTATTGCCGGGTGCGGCTTGCCCATAGAGAATGGCCTGATCCAGATATCCGCATCTTCCTCCTCCACGACTCGTCCTGACGTGGTCGTGTAAGTTGTTGCAGGTCCGACCACAGCGATCTTTGGCGTGCCCATGACTAGTCGAGCAGACTCGGAGCAAGAAGCGAGACCCATGATGACCGCCGCCTCGGCTCGGATGTCCATCAACGTGTCGGTCACAATCCGAGTCAAAGCGTCAATCGATTCGACACCAGTCAAAGCGAGCTCTTCGGAGGAGACAAAGACGAAAGGATTTGCAGCATCCACACAGCTGACGTTAAAGGTCCGCGCTGTACTTGAAGAGTCTTTGGGCGGTAACGTGATTGTGTCCAAGGCTCGACCGGTAGGGAGCAGTTTTCCTGTCATCGATCCAGCGGGGTCGAGGAAATCAAGTCGAACAGGTGCGCCGGCGACGCTGACACCGTCAAGCCGAAGTTGTCCAAGCTCCACCGGAATCCCGTCCTCGACTTCGAATGATGATCGGATGAATTTGTTGGTGTTGACACTGGTGCGTCAGGGAGATTTACGGCAAGTGTGGCCTGGACTCACTTTCTCACTCGGATCGAACAGAGATGCTTGGACGCCTTCTTGACCCTGAACATGCCTTCGCTGGACCGTGTCAGCCTGATGCATTGTGCACTTAAGTATCACTCACTCGACTGCAAATGGTCCTACACCACTCAGCATATTTCCGCAGTTGCCGGAAAAGTCCAATGGGGATCCATCTAGCGGTACTACCATGGTCAGTCTCTCCATTGTGACGATCCCTACCACACATACCCTGTATGAATAGATAATCCACATCGGCGTCAGGTGTATCCGAAATCGAAACCACAGCCACTTTGCTTTGCGTGCTCTGTCCGCCGCCTAATCCATCTAATTGCCTGCTGGAGGGATCAGGTGATCCCATGACCGCCAAAATCACAGGACCCCATCGTTCCCTATCAGCCGGAAGATCCTCCAGTCGGAAGAACAACCCTTTAGAAGTCCCAGCTCGCATGAGAACTGATCGAATCCGAAGTCGAAGCTGTTTCCGGGGATCGAGAGGGAAGATGACATTGTCTGACAGCTCAGAAGTGGTTGGCGAGACTGAACGAGGTGGAGTGAGGGGGTGCGCGATTGCCACTGGCATTGTCGTGAAAAACTTGCTAGTAAGGAGTTGTGTTGGGATGCTGTGTCTGCAACGATCCTTTATGTGTCTATTTCTTCACGTCTGACTTTGACAGTGCCTCCCAACTGCTCATACCATGCATGGTGCGCATGACAAGCCCATAATCCAAGCGACTATGAAGTGCGATCGGACCCCCTCTTTCCGCGGCTAATCGCTCCAAAAAGCTCACGCGACCAGCGGCGGAGAGTCGGGGTCCGCGAAACATTCCCCTTGCCCACTCCACCGAGCTCCGGTTGGTCTTCGGTCTGGGCCCTTCTGCCAGCGTACACCCCGTCCTGCCTTTCAAAATCGATTTACTTACCTTCCATCTTGTCGTTTCTCCATCTCCTACGCGGACATTCTCCATCGAACATCGACGGCCCCGTGTGCCCCGGTCCTTGCCTGAGATTTGGGTATCCGTATGACTTTCCGTGCGTCGTTGAACTGGATACAAAACGCTTGGAGAAGTCGGACATATAAGGCTCGATAATGATCAGCATCTGGAGAAGTCAACCTCATCCCCGCACAAATAACACCTCGTCTTAAAAACATGGTGAATCTACTCAAGGCATTTAAGCCGACCGTGGAGAGTGGAGCTATGGCTCCTCCCAAGGAGACGGTCAACTCGCGTATTATCACCTTGGGTGTTTTCGGTGCTGCCGCTGCTGTCCTTTTTGGATACGACCTGGGTAAGCTGGCGTGACCTTCAAATTTATCCCTTGGGCTAATCATCAGGATTTATCGGAGGTGTCGTCACTTTACCCGCTTTCTACAAAGACTTCGATCTTGTTGACAAGTCTGCCGCTCAGCGAACGGCTTTCGCTTCCAATGTCGTATCCGTCTTCCAGGTGCGTCAACTCAATCCTTGTCTTCTGCGGCTGCTGACTCATTCAGGCAGGAGCAGTCTTTGGTGCCATGTGTTCGGCTGCCGCTGCAGACCGATTCGGTAGACGAATCGCCTTGATGTTCAATTTGGGTTTATACACTATCGGAGCGGCATTCATGGTCGCAGCCAGTGGTCCAGCCGGTGTCGGACTCGTGTACGCCGGACGAGTTTTGACCGGTTGGGGAGTTGGTGCTTCGACCATGCTTGTTCCTGTCTACGTTGCCGAATGTTCACCACCGCATATCCGAGGTCGACTCGTTGGGCTGTACGAAGTCGGTGTGCAATTCGGTACCATGGTCGGATTCTGGATCCCCTACGGTGTTCTCAAGACGCTCACTGGAACATCACAATGGCGTATCCCCTTTGCTATCCAGCTCATCCCCGCCGGTGTGAGTCGAACACATCTTGCGCAAAGAACATGTTCGCTGACAAGTGCAGTGCTGCGTGATCGGACTCTTTTTCTTGACTGAAACCCCTCGATTCATGGTCCGACACCATGGTGAAATGAAAGCTTTACGAACCATCGCTCTCCTTCGAAACTTGCCCGAAGACCACCCTTATGTTCAACACGAGCTAGCGGGTATCGTCGCGCAGATCGAACACGAGCGAGCTCTGGCGGGAGCGGGTGAAGGTCGATTCCCCGTACTTCGAGAGACTTTCTCCCGACGAAACGCTCGACGTCTCATTACTGGTTGCCTCATCATGGTCTTCTTCCAGATGGCCGGAACCAACGCTGTCAACTATTACTCGCCAAGAATCTTCACCTCTCTTGGTCTCTCGGCAGCTAGTGCAAAGGTGAGTCGATAAACTCTGGCAGGAAGACAGACCTGACAAACCAGCTCTTTGCAACCGGTGTCTACGGAGTTGTCCGATTCGTTGCGACCTTGATTGCCATGACTGTCTTTACCGACCGATTCGGCCGAGTCTCCATGATTGTCACTGGCGGCAGCGTCATGGCTGTCTGCATGTGGATCATTGGAGCCTTGGTGAAATCTTTCCCACCTGTCGCTGGAGCTGGAATCTCGGGTGGTCAATACGCCGCCATCGTCCTCATCTTCGTGTGGGCTGTCGCTTTCTGCTTCTCGGTGAGTTCTCTTTTTACACGAACGCAATCTTCGCTGACAACCAGTACGCCGGTATCCCATGGATTTACTGCAGTGAAATCTTCCCTCTTCGAATCCGGACTCTGTGTATGGCCATCTGCACTTCGGTCCACTGGGCCTTCAACCTCATGTTGGCAAAGTCCACCCCATACATGATCGAGAATCTGGGCGGTTATGGCATCTACTTTGTCTTTGCTGCTTGTGTAAGTCACTCATTCCTGCCAAAGCATGCCCCTTGCTCACGATCAGACCACCATCGGAGCCCTCTTTGAATTCTTCTACATGCCCGAAACCAAAGGAAAGTCCCTGGAGGAGATCGATGGGTTGTTTGGGGACCTGCATGATGATGTACCGCGAGTTAGCGAGTACGAGGAGGAACAGAAGAAGAATCTCGAACACGTTGAGGAAGCGTGAGGACTGCAATGATACGATTTCGTGTATATACTGTAGGATGCATTTTGGTATGACCTAAGGCTAGGGGGAGATCGACCGACTGTTCACAGATCTTCCCTATGTCGTTCGCGAATCCTGAGTATCGACTTCAGTGTATCGACGGAGAAATCAGCTTGTAAGTCTTCCCGAGGCTACACATTCAAAAGGTATACGGCGTTGGACTCGTAAAGGTGTTGTATATCCTCTGTGAAGCCAATATGCCGGATCCATTTTATTGTGCCTTGTTTCGGCGTCCCCAAGATAGTTCGTCATAACGCTTGTCGTGCGTTACTACATGTACTATAAGTGCTAAATGCTAGAATATCTTCTTGAGCTGTTCGAAGAATACAAAGGTGAGCATGGTTGTCGGCGTCATTCTCAACCAAGCGGGCAACCATCCTCTGAAGAACACCAACGGTCCATCCGTCTTCAACGACTTCTGCACCACGCTGAGGATGGTCTGTTCTCCATCAGCGCCATCGTGACTGCTATACTACGAACACTCACCACACCGGTCTTCCTGCTTGACTGGATCCGAGATTTGACCACGTCCACTGGAGCACAAAGCGTCACTGCTATTGTCCCTCCCAGGAAAGCTGTGAACATGTGCAACGGTACGCCATCCTTCATTCCGGCTCCAAGCAGCTGCTCTCGGATCATGTCGTAGCTATAGCATCAGCGCATCTTACATAACACGGCCTGGTGTCGTAGACGCACCAAGATAGCTGACTTGCGTTCATGATTACGCTCCGTAGACATGTCGCGCCTGTTCCCCTGAATATATGCGCGAATCCCTCATCCCTTCCTATTCTGTACAGTGCCTGTATGGCATTCCTGTAGTTGAATCGCTGTTCTGGCGCTTTTACCCCGTCGGAGCTTAGGCGCACCATGACCAGCTCTTCAGATCAGCCAGTATCCTCTCATGTTGTACTCACCGCCCGGCGCACCGACTATCCCTGCCACAACACCTGCTATCGCCCCGTTCTTGACCAAGCTCCACCTCGACGGTGTTTCTCCTGGTAGAGCACTTCTTCCATCCCTCTCTTTCAATTTGGAGTAGATCCCAAATCGTGCAGCTCCATACGTCGCCTGTCGCAACAGGCTCCCCGACAGTCCCGTCCACATCCCAAAGAAGCCTTCTGCGGCTATAGTATTCCGGACAGTAGCCAGCATACCTTGACGCACTCGTTGGGTCTGAGCTCGGATTTTAGTTTGATCGATCGGATGGGTGATCACTACAGACATCATGGCTGCGGCCCCTGCGAGTCAGTTTCAACTTCCTGCTCATATGAAGTACGCACCGCCGAGCCAAAATGGATGCTCTGTCACATTCTTGGGAGCTTTCGAGCTGGAACTGGACATTTGCTACCTTGATGGCAGAGTGTTACACCCAGTCAACCCGAATTCGAACCAGTTGCCGAAAGCTCGCAGCACTGCACATTTCCCTGTGTTTCCATCAACTGCGTTGTCATGGACTTTTCCGGAGTTAGTCGGCGGGCAGACCATTCCGGCGAGACGGAAACTCACACGGAGCATGAGTGTCCTCCTCTCTCTAGGTTCTGAACGGGGAGTCTCTGTCCGGAGTGACGGTGATCGCCGACGGAATTGCGTCTCTTCGTTGTTGGGGTATTCTTCGAGTTGTCAGACCATATATACCCCTCTTTGTCGACACAATGTAGGGGGCGAGGGCGACCATATTCATCCACATCGTCATCGATAGAACCTAAACGCAGACTCGGCCACAATGTCTACATCTACACCCACCCGACATAGGAAGCCGACACAATACGAGTCCCTCTTGGCGGGTATCATCGCTGGATCGTTGGAGGGCGCAGTAACCTACCCCGCCGAGTTTCTCAAGACCAAAGCCCAGTTCTCGGCCGGTCGAGGCCAGGTGAGTATCTATCCCGTGTGTCTCCGCGGTATCGCTAACAACACAGGCCCAAGGCATCGCTAGCTTGCTGATTGAGACGGTCAAAACGAGCGGAGTGAGGGGTTTATACCCCGGGGCAGGGGCGTTGATCGTGGGGAATGGTCTCAAGGCCGGCGTACGGTTCATGACCTATGATTCTATCAAAGAGACGTTGCGGACCGACGATGTGAGTTCTCGCGTCTGTCTGTTATATGGGTGAGAAAGGTACTGATGGGCTTAGGGGAAATTGACTGCGGGTCGAACGATGCTAGCTGGTCTATGTGCCGGCGTAGTCGAGGCCGCAGTAGCAGTGACGCCATCGGAGACTATCAAGTGAGCTTCTTCGTCGGCCGTGAGAGAGATCATGCTGAGTCGCAGGACAAAGTTGATCCAGGACGCCGGGTCGGCTCATCCTCAATACACCAATATGCTCAATGGGACCATAGGAATCTGTCGAACGGAAGGTTTCGGAGGGATATACCGCGGACTTACTCCTACTGTATGTTCGGCTCGTCCAGATTGTCCAAGGGCGGATTCCGGCTAATGCTGTCAGATCATGAAGCAAGGAGCGAATAGTGCCGTTCGATTCACTTCGTATGCTACTGTTCAGCAAGCAATGCTCGACTGGACAAGACCAGCCTCCGGTAAATTGTCATCCACCATGACCTTCGGGGCAGGAGCGATAGCCGGCTTGATCACAGTCTGTGCGTCGCCCATTCACACTGTCTACCTCGCTTGCGTATATGCTCATTCATCAGACTCGACAATGCCGCTAGATAACGTTAAGACGAGGATGCAGAGCACAGGCGCGTCCGCAAGGTACAGGAATAGCATACATTGTCTGACTACGGTGAGTACCGATGCAATGTATTCTGCGGCTGTGCCGCTGAACCCGCAGATTATCAAGGAAGAGGGTGTCGCGAGGTTGTGGGGCGGTACGACACCCCGTCTGGCTCGTCTTATGGTGAGTCAGTAGTCTCGCTTGGTGGGGAGGTGCTTATGCATTGCAGGTCAGCGGAGGGATCGTGTTCGCAGTATATGAGCGTCTTGTGGGGATCATGACTGCTCCTTAGAGGTGTTCCAGTCAGCTTAGTACGATCAGCATTCCCCTCTCGACCGACATAATCGGTATCGTGTTGTTGTACACTTATCATGGTAGGACCAGCCATGAGCTACTCCGCCTATCGAACGCGGAAGACCACATGCAACACTTGCACGCTTGCCACTATCAGCAGCTTTGAGCAAAGCCTTATAGCCGCCTCGTTGATTATTCCACACGAACGCCAACTTATATTTTGGAGGACAAAAAGCCGAGCCCGCCTGATTCTTCCCTCTCAATCCCTGCCCCTTCCTGTCTCTTCTCTCTGGCCCAACTGCACTGTGTAACCCAACGACCATCATTACCGCCTCAAGGGTGACCTATGCGCCCTTTCTCTATGCATAGATCATGGTATGCAAAGAGGTCCATCCGCCGCATGGGAGATCAGCTGCGGACAAGGGCGGTACTATGTGTGCGACATTGTATTAGCTATGCTGGCCTGTCAAACGTAGTTTCGCGAGATCTAGCAATAGGTAGTGGTTGACAACTATGCCGGCTACTTGACTATGGATGACTAGAGCGCAATGGTCACATGATATGCCAAGAAGTCGTTTCACCGTTTAGGAAACGAGCCTCGGACTCAAGCGGTACGAGTTCCGCCACATAGAATTAGCCATGCTTGCCTGAGCCTCTCTGTTTGTTTAGACTTAGCGCTTATGATGGGTTCTTCAGTTTGCCGGCTACTTGACTATGGAGTGCTGGGCGCGAAGTGAGTACCGTATGCAAAGGTTCAGTCTGCCAGGCGGACAGGATATATCTTGATCAGTATCGGACCGTCCCTTACCAAGAGTTCAGTCATAAATGCGAGTGATAGGCAATGTCAGTCAGCGCATATCCTTGTGGTACCGTGGTCATCCAGGTGAGTTGATTTACGATCCAGCTGTAGAAGGGTAGCTAATTGATCATCCGGACAAGTCAAGGAAGGAGAACGGGTTGGCGTGATATGAGCCAGGGTAGGGCCAACACCGTTACTGTCCACTGCAAGCCTTCCGCGTTGCATTGCTTCTTACAAATATGCACGCTCCTGAGAGAAATGTGACACGGTCTGTCCCAAGTGCTGGAGGGTCCGCTTTGATCCTCCACCATACCCTATACTCGTTTTAATCGTGTGAAACACTCTACAATTGGTATCGGAATCCGACCGCATCGTCGGCATCGTTGAACGTATCGGGCTGGTGATCCGCCGCGGGTTTCCCGCCCTCTTTCTGATCTCGTTGTCGGTTCGCTCGAGCACACATGAACTGGTACAAGAATGTCAGGAGTAAGCCCCATAACGATAGGGACATGCAGATGCTGTTTCCCTTTTTGTAAATCGGCGCGTCGGTCTTCGGGTAAAGGTAGCCAGAAGCAACACTAAGGGCTCAGTTCAGTCTCGAAATGTAGGGAATTTATAGACTCACGCAACAGCTTGGGCAACACTGTTCGCAAGAGGTACAGCAACCGCTCGACGCGATTCGTTGCCGCAGTTGGTCGCAAGCCAGACCAGAATCAAAGGCGTCGAGACTGGCACTATCAGCTAGTGATCTAGAGCGGGGACAGGTAACTCACTGTAGTGACCCGCTTCCGCAAAGATGAGAGCGGCGAATCGAGCACCATGGTTCGTAGCAGGCACGGCAATGTAGATGGCAAATCCAGCGCACATGAGTATAAACCCAAAATCGACAAACCATCCTCGGTTCTTGGTCTTATCGGACGCGTAGGAGAGGGCGATCATAGCGACGGCGGCGGAACCGTATGGTGCCAAAGTAGCGATTTGCGCGTTGGCGCCTTTGAACCCGTTCTCGCTCGTAAAAGTCGGCATGAAGGCTGCAAGGGCCGCTCCACTGATTTGTTGCGATGCGTACATGAGCGCAGCTTGGTTGTCAGGTACAGTGCGTCGAGGCAAATAATCAGGTGCTTACGGATGATAGTTTGCCATCGCCAGAGACAGGCTAGTGCATGTTTCCAGTTGATCTCGTAGGATTCGGTGGAGATTTCAAGCGATCGGATCCAGATGACTAATCTATCAGTGTGCTGTAACATGAAATTTGCGGACGGCTGAAGACTGACGCTGATCCTTTTCCTCCTCGTCCAGCCAACGCGCCGTCTCGACCCGCTCCGGCAGGACAGCGAGAGCAATGGAAGCCATGAGGATGGTACATAGTCCTTCGATGAGGAAGAGGATTCTCCAAGATTCCAGGTGAGGAGAGTGAATATACGATACACCGTAAGCGAGGATCCCGTTGAAGAACCCGCTGTCTGGTCAGCCTCGCGACCGACAATACGGGAGCGGCAAAAGAACTCGCCCAAGAGGGGCCATGGCGAGCCAATAGGCGACTCGAGCTCCGAGTTGACGCTTAGTGTACATTCGAGCCAGATAAAAGGGGACCATAGGGACGAAGCCGGCCTCTATACGCACGCCGTCAACCTTCTGCCCACGGGATCAATCAAGCCCGTCGACTCACCTCCGAGTCCAACAAAGAATCGACAAGCGAAAGCTCCGTGGTAGTTCTGCACACCGGCGAAGCACGTAGCAGCGATACCCCACACTAGGCCAGCGATACCAATGATAAGTCGGACTCCCTTTCGTTTACCCAACAAAGTGAACGGCACCACTGGACAGTCAGCGCCCAGTCCATACACCGCGCACGGGGCGAAACACACTGAATGGAGCGTAAGCGATAAAGTAGAACGAGTTGAGCAGGGCATAGGTGCTACCTGTCGGGTCGCTCCCGATGTCGTTCATCATCCCCAAAGTTCGGGCGTTGCCGAGGTTCGACTTGTCGAGCGACGAAAAGAGGTACATGAGGATAATGATGGGCATCACCATCAAATCGATCTATTGGCAGCGTCAGCACGGCCCATCTGACTTGATGATAGTGCAGATGATAGAAGAGGTATATTCACCTTCCAGACGGCGCGTTTGGCAACTTTGTTATCGATGCGGGATCGAACAGCGTTGGCATCGAGGTGCTCGACAGCATCCCCCTCGCCGCGCTCTTCGATATGGCCGAGTTGTTCTTTTGTATCAAGATCGATGGGGACAGGCATAATGATAACAATGCCGGAAGGACAGATAGTAGTTACTCTCGCGCCAACATCCGAAGCATTATATAGAAGTATGTGCAGCGGGTAGGTGTGCATGATGGGTGGATGGCTCCCCGCGGAGCTTCGTGGAAATGGAATCTTTCTCCGCGCCATCCCAGAGCCACGCGCGGAGATTCCGCAAAGAGCGCAAAGCTCCGTCTACTTTATGCTTGGCAGCGAAGAAGCCGCGCGCGCAAATTCGCGCCAATGGCGCCAGTCCCGTTATGAAACGATACCAAAGCAGAAGAAGCATGGCATGCTTGACCCAGATCCACCTCGCAGGTAGAAGAAGTAAGGCGAGCCGAGGATCTTTCCAGACGGAGAATGAACAGGTTTCGCTTCATGCCCGCCTTACGAAGCAGGTTCCCGGATTTTTGCGGCGGCCACGTCGCGTGACAGGTCTCGGCAAGCTGAAGAGACATGGCAGAGAGAGGCACTGTACAGTATGCATCTCTACAACAAAGTCTCATTCGTCCAAAACGCCTTATCACTGATAAACTCCGGAGGGAAACTCGGGGAAAGGGTGCAAGAAGAGATTATCAAACGTCGCCTGCGGCTCCTCTCCTAGCCCCAATTCCGCCAAGAACGTATCGATAGCAGATTGATCGTTCAACGCGGCCGTCCAGGGATCCTGCGCCATCGAGCCAGGGACCGTCCAATCGAGCTGATATTCACCTTCCACATTGGCAACGTGCGATAGGTCGCTGGACATATTAGCCGACGCCAAAGAGAGGTCCGGCCGGGCGGGAGAAGACGCTCTGGAGATGCTCGACCAGCTCGCTTTTGAGGTGAGTTGCCTGATGATCCGCTCCGATAGTGTTTCGAAGGCCGTGCAAAGACTGGAAAAGCCTGGCGTCGTGGCTACCCGTCAGCTTAGGACCAGTGAGTAAAGGTCGAGAAGGGATTAAGGGACTGACCCGACAAGGAGGACATGACAGAAGTGCAGACTTGCACATCGAGCAAGGCCTCCACATACGAATCAACAATCGTATATCCTTGGTCGGCGGCTTGCCACAGACTGTTGAGATAGGCGATACCCGCTATGAACAGCTGATACATTGCCATCCAGCCTGCTCGTTAGCTCTTTGCGCCCCCAGCTTCAAGCACAATAAAGTCAAGAGCTTACCCCAGTTGATACGGCCCGCTTTGAGCATCTCCTTGTATGTCCTCATCACCCCGCTCGCCCCCTGTCTCGCCATGATCAGCCCTTCGCGAGAAGGCTTTGGGTTCCTAGGTGCAGGCCGATTGAGCAGCGTCACGCTGATGTGGTAATTCAGGTCGAGCCAGATTTGTGAACAAAACCCCGTTCCAGGCGGCGCATTGGCCCTCCATTCTCTGATCCTCAATCCCGTCGCTTGTATCCATGCGTTGTGGTCTGGATAGACCCCGCCCTCGTCGGGTAGGCGGTAGAGACGGTCTTGAATTTCAGATTGCAAGCGACGGATCCGAACGTGATGCAGCGCAGACAATTTGACTGAGCTTGGCGGATGCGCCAGGCCCTCGTGCTCGTTCATTGCTTCGTCGGGGGCTGTGGAGAACATCTGTCATGAAGCTCAGCGGGTGCAGAGCAGGCAAAAGAATAGGAGTTCGTACCTGAGCGTTGATCCAAGTATCCGGTATGGCTGGCGGTCTTCCAAGGGCGATGCTGAGGTTTCTGTCGATGCAATATGCTCTAGACATCAGTTCTTATCCGATGTTTTGCCGGTATACGATCGCACGCACGACCAGAACAAACGACGCCGCATGTCGCGCTCTGTGGGGGATCCCGTTACAATCGCCTTTTCGTGATGACACCCAAGATCGATCGCCAAACGCATAGCAGTTCCCGATAGCTCCCATATATCTAAGATGTAAGTAGAAGCACGAGCGATGTATAGTGGGGACTCACTGCTCCCCTCTCTGGGGTCGTATAATGTGTATTGCAGATATAAGAGTTGAATTTGCAGCTTCTTTAGTGTCGGCGATCCCTGATATACAGGTAGCATGTACTCTTTTGCTTTGGTGAATAAGCCTGGTGTTCAGCCATAGCACGGGCACAGACTTGAGCGGACTCACATGCAAAGCCGCCTTTGTGGTCCTGCCACATTGACCGTCTCGGTAACGACTGAGCCGCCACTGCCAAGGTCACTGCGACTTCAGCTGAGCGCCACTTCGAACAGTAGTATGATAGTGGAATACACACTAAACAGTATACACGCATCGTTCGACGGAACTGGCTCCCCGTTGAGCACTTGCCGGACGAGCATTTGGGCAGAAGGATGGTGGACCAAGGGGAACGCAGCCGACGTGAAGGTTGCGAAACGATCCGGCAATCCCAGGGCCGTCGGTTCGTCTGGCAGGCTCTCGATATCGACACGCACATAGGGGGTCGAGGGGCGAGTTCCTAGGAGTGGCAGAAGCTCTGGAGCAGTAGCGAGGGGTTCGGAGAGTTGCGAGTGAAAAGGAAGGCGAGGGACGACAGAGGGTGGTGATGGCGGTCCATCTTGACCAGCCGTCTCCAGTATCTCCAACTCCTCAGGCGGGATACGATGGGCGGACGTATGAGGCGGGACTGGCTGGGTCGAGGTGGCTCGTGCCGAGGTGGTGGAAAACGGCGAGATGTGGTCGGTGACAGATGAGTTGGCGTTCAGCGTTTGTGCTGTGATGGGAGACGCGAGAGGTTGAGAGCTCCGCTGACCATCGAGGGTATGTGTATCGAAAATGGGTGAGGTCGAGGAGTCTGCCCGGCCCACTTGCCCCGGCACGGTGTTGGGCAGTGCCGGATAAGCCCACGTCGGTTCCTGGTTGGCTTGACGCGAGGGCTGTGGGTGTCGAACGATTGCTTCATAACGGCGGGATGGACCATCGTCTACTCCTGTCGATCTTGAAAGACTATCTCTCCGTGTCGTGTCAGGCGACCTCGACCGACGAGATCCGGCTCTGGAAAGGTTCAGCTTCCACTTCGGAATCGCCTTTGGTAAAGATAGTGTGAGCTCACTGTTTGGCAGCCCGATGCATGTAGTCGCATGCAATCTGAAGCCTATCGCATCTGGCACATATGGGCCGCTCGCCTGTACACTAACACGTTATTGTCGAACAAAAAATGCTGAGGCCCAATGAGCTCCGTGGGTCTCAAATAGGGCTGGGGGGAAATAACGGTGGGGAATGGGACCATGAGACGTACCCTGACTTTGCGCTTCCTGCACCCTTCGCAGGCCGATCTGAACGTGCGCGGCGTATGGAGATCATCCATCGTGCCCTCCGTCCGGTGTATAGGGATCGAGCTGTAGATGGGTTGAGACGGAATGCAAGGAGGTGGGTGGAGAAAGGCGACGACGGAGAAACCGCGCGGGGTGACTTGACCTGTTCCGACCATGACGTGGCTGCGTGGTAATGGGTCAACATGGATTGAAAAGCTCCCAAGTTGCGCTCCGTTCCGCCATGGCATTTGACGAGCGCTACTCAGTCACTGGCAATGCTTGGCCCCCCTTCCAGCTCACCGATATGTGAAGGTATCATCAATATTGTGATCAGACCTACGCGCTATCATTCCGACCTGCATGATATCTTCGCAAGCAGCAGCTGTTCTCCCCGCCGGCAGCTGGGACACCCACTGTCACATCTTCGACCCTTCCAACCACCCTTATCGCCCCGACACACCGTATACGCCCCCTCCTCACTCGGTCGATCAACTCCTCGCCGATTCCCCTTGCTCAAATCATGTCGTCGTCATGTCGGTACCCGAGGGCACAGACAGCAACAGCATGTTGGACGCCATAGTCAAGCTCAAGCGGGCTGGTCGCGACGCGAGGGGAGTCGCAGTCTTGACGGAAGCGCAGCTCGCAGATGGGGCATATCTGGAAGAGCTGGATGAAGGAGGCGTCAGAGGTGTCCGGATTCATGAGGCGAGGATGCGGCTGTTGCTTGGGAAACCCGACTTGGAGGTGGAGGATGTCAAGGCGATCTTCGATCAAACAGCTCGATTGTTGGCCGAAGCAAAGAGCAGCTGGTCGATCGAGTCTCAGCTCGACTTGCCGCTCTGGGCAGACCTTATTCCGACATTGCGCTCGATACATCAGGAACATGGCACCCGGTTTGTGGTCGACCACACGTTCAGCATGTCCCCGTCCGACCTCGACTCGGCCGCATTTGAGCAAGTCTGCGACGCGCTGTCCGAAGGATACCTCTGGGTCAAGATTTCCGGGATGTCTCGATACTCGGGCAGCAGCAGCTACGAGTCTTTCAAACCTATCATGGAGCGACTCATCTCCATCCGACCCGATCGTCTATTGTGGGGCAGCGACGCGCCGCACGTCAAGGTCGGCAAAAAATCGACGGGTTTCAGCGATGTCGACGTCTCGCGGCAGCTGAACATGCTACATGGGATCTGCAGCGGGATGTCGGGGGATGTATGGGATTCTATCGTCAGAGGCAACGCAGAGGAGCTTTACCGATAAGCACTAAGTTAGGCGAGGGAGATGCTGCGCGCTCGGGAGGCAAAGTTCCGCGGCGGAACTCCCGACGGAGATTTCACTCGTATTCGGCCCGGTTACTCTCATCTTGTACGATGCATGTATGCATATATAGGTAGAGCGAGCTCACCACCAAGTCATCGACAACACATCTATAGAGCAAGATCATGGCCACTAGTCAATTCTTGAGCAAATTGAGAAAGGGCGAGAATGTCTATGGGACATTCATGATGTTGTCATCGGCGTGGACCGCCAGGACAGTCGCGGGAGCCGGCTGGGACGTGAGTGGATCTCTCAATTCTTTCTTCACCCTGCCTTGTCTCCCTAGACCCTGCTGAGCGCTTGCAGTATGTCATTGTCGACTGCGAGCACGGCAACATCTCGGATGATGCGATGCACGAGTCGGTCAACGCTGTCGCCTCGTGCAACGTCAGCCCGATAGTGAGGATACGAGGTCCCGATCCAGGTCTGATCAAGCGTGCCCTCGATACTGGTGCCCAGTGAGTCTCCGAGCTCGCTCCGTCTGTCTGAGTGATGCAAAGCTTATGTGTAGTGGTTTGATGATTCCGATAATCAGCACACCAGCCGAGGCGGAGGGCATCGTCCGAGCTTCCAAATTCCCTCCATTGGGCGTCCGCGGTCAGGGGTCCCCCTTTGCATGCTGGGCTAGCGGAATCACGACGGCCGAATACGTCAAGACGGCCAACGATCGCTTACTCACCATTGTCCAGATTGAGAATGCAGAGGGGACGAAGAATGCGCAGGCCATCGCTGCTGTCGAAGGAGTCGGTACGTCCTTATACCCCCTTAGCCTTCTCGATGGTGCGGGCTCGTTCGATCGCTGATGCGCTTTAGACGCCTTGTTTATCGGTCCCAACGATCTCCACCTCGCTCTTTTCGGTTCGGCGCCCGCAAACTTCAGCTCCGAACCTTTCCTCAAGGTCCTCGATGAGATTATAGATGCTGGGAATGCGGCTCAAAAGCCTGTTGGACTGTTGTTGCCGGATGGAGCCATGACGGTGTGGGCGAGGAAGCGATGGGGGAACAAGTTGACCTTGTTGGCGATCGGGGGAGACGTCAAGGCGCTCGTAGGATGGATGGGCAAGGAGCTCAAAGATGGTCAGAATGTTTTGTAGCTTGATCAGTAATGACTGTGATGATGTACCCCTTTTGAAATCTCCGCAACTACAGCGTGCCGGCCAGGGTGTTTCCGAGTGAGCCGATGCGCTGTCTTCTCTATCTTCAGTTATCGATAGTCGCGCCACGTCCAGATGACTGGCAGATGCCATTGAGACCGAGACTGACCTACGCGCGTCGCCAAACCCGAGGCCGAGAGACGCTGATTACACTTTTCCCACTGGTGTCATTCTATGTTGAAGCTAGCAAACAACTATCGACTAGTACTAGAAATGAACCAGTGATGATATACATGATGAGGATCCAAACGATACAATGTGATCAGCAAACCCTATCTCGCATCGGCTTGCCCTCAAAGGCTTCCACAAGATGCTCTACCATACTCAAACAGGTCTCTTCTTGCGCATCTGCCGTAGCAGCCCCTATATGCGGACTACCCATCAGCACCGTTTTCTAGTCCCGGCAGCTAGTATCACTCACGTCAAGATGACATTGTCCAGCTTGCAGAACCGCTCATGCTTGGCCTTGGATGGCGGTTCGTCCACAAACGCATCAAGACCCGCACCAAAGATGACCCCCCCCTCGAGAGCCTCTGCCAATTCGTCCTCATTGACGATGCCGCCTCGCGCCGAGTTGATCAAGATCGCTGATGATTTCATCCGCTTGAGCTGTTCCATCCCGATCAAGTTGGTCGTCCCCTTGGTCAGGGGAAGATGCAAGGAGACAATGTCCGATTCGGCGAGTAGATTGTTGAGCTCGTCGATGAAGCGGACATGCGGCAGAGTCTTGGTCCATTTTGATTTACCTTGAGCAGAGAGGTAAGGGTCGTATACGAGGCATTCGGACTGGAAAGCGAGGCCGAACATCCGTCCTAGGCACAAACCGATATTTCCACCCCCTACACCGGTCAGAGCAAGCCGCAGGGAATGGAATGTGAGATACTCACCGACCAGACCGAGCTTCTTGCCGTTCAAAGTCTGTCCACTCCACCCGTCCAGCTTTGTCACCTTAGCCCCAGCTCTGATCCTTGCGTCGATTGTAGTGACCTTCCTAGCGACGTCGAGGATTAGCGACAACGCAAGCTCAGCGACTGCTGTCGCCTCAAACATCAGCGCGATCCAACCTTGCGTAAAGTGGGGTCTGACTCACGTTGACACCCGGCGTGTTCATCAAAGGGAGGTTGTACTTCTTCAACTCGTCCACGTCAAAGTTGTCCACCCCTACTCCCTGCTTCGAGATGTACTTGAGCTTGTTGGCTTGCAAGATCTGAATGCTCTCCGCGTTGACAGTGGCATTACGGGCCATCAGACCCTCGGCTTGAGTGGGCCATTGGGAGAAGTCGGGGTCATCGGGCAAAACCAAGTCGAACTTCTCTCGAGCAAGTTGGAGCGCGCGAGAGTGCAAGGGCTCGAGAGTGAAGACTCGAGGTTTCGTCTGGACCGCGTTGGGCTTGTGGATCCCGTTGGAGCTGACTTTGTCGTCGTGAATGGCGATGGGTGACATGTTTGGCGCCGAGGTGGATGATGGTTGGTTGCGAGGCATCGAAGCGATTATTACCTGTTAAAAGCATGGAAGCCGTCCAGTCGTGTGCGGGGAAGCGCACCCCGAACCCGAAGAGTCCAGCAGCGGAGCATGGAGAAACGGAGATGCCGCTTGACGGAATTGTTGTTTTTTTCTCCGCTCCATCTCTCCTTCCGTTCCGAACAATTTGCGCGTCTTTTCTTGGCCTTCCCACCCCGCGCTCACGTCACGCGCGAGTCTTGTTCTTCGGGTTCAACTTCGATTGCCTGACGGATTTAGCAGTTAACGATATTGCATTTCCGTCGCCGAAGATCCGACAATTCAACTACTGGAGGCCACCGCTCAAAGTCGGAGGATCTCTATCTCCGGTCAGCAATCTAGGGGCCGCTTCAAAAGTGAGGACGTTGGGCGATCACACATATTTTAAACCCCTCGTTGGAGGCCCACTTGCCCTTTTCTCAATCCCTCTCGCCGGACTAAGATCGACCATGTCCTCCCCAACTCATCTCCCTGCAGAGAAGGGCGAGACCGACCTCGTCGAGGCCATCGACCCCGAACACGATATCGCTCGATATGGCAGCGACGAGGAATCCAAAGAGGCTCATCGAACGATCCTATCGTGGTCCGAGGAGGAGTACGAAAAGCAGAACAAGCGATTGGTACGACGACTCGACCTGACGGTTGGTCTGCCCATTGTTGTATTATACATCTTCAACTACCTCGATAGAAACTCGATTGCCCAAGGTAGATCATCGGCGCGATGTACTGTCGGAAGGAGCGCTGACGGGTGTAGCCCGAGTATCCGGTCTTGTCAAGTCCACTCATATTACCGAGAATGACTATGCCTTGGTCAACGGAATCTTCTGTGAGTCACAATTTCTTCCTCCCGACACCTCTCGACTGACGTGATCAGACATCTCATGTACGTATGAACATGATGGTCGAGGGCTAGCACTGACACGCGATCAGACATCTTGTGTCAGACTCCAGCCAACATGCTTATCGCTAAAACTCGACCTTCCGTCTTCATTGTATGTCAATCAGCGACTCGTCATGATGCATTCGACTAACGAGTTTAGCCATTGGTGGTCGTGCTTTGGGCTCTGGTGTCATCGATGACTGCGCTTTGCTCTTCGCTTGGTCACCTCATCGCTGTCCGCTTCATGCTCGGTATTGTGGAAGGCAAGTTGCACCTGATGTCCCAAACGGGGCACTGTTGACGCTCCCAGGTCCATTCTATCCCGGCGCAGTGTTCTACCTATCCTGCTGGTGTGAGTGAGCAATTGGCTCTTGCCGACGCCGATCTGACCCAATCAGACACCCGTCGGGAGATCGGGAAAAGAATCGCTTTCCTCGTCAGCGGCATTTGTCTGTCGAACGCTTTTGCCGGGTTGATCAGCACCGGTATTCTGTCCGGACTCAGCGGCGCCAAGGGTATTGCGGGCTGGAAGTGGATTTTCATCGTCGAGGGCAGCTTGACCGCATTCCTCGGGCTCGCCGCTTTGTAAGTGTTCTAAACTTTGTCGCTTCGTTGTGCGACTAGTAGACTGACCCTTCCAGCTTCATCATGCCCGACTATCCTTCTACGTCCAAGCAGCTTTCGGTGGCACAGCGAGTTTTGGCCCAACACCGGCTCGACAAGGATTACGGGGGAGCAGGCGAGCCCGACGTGCCAGCTTGGACCGGATTCAAGATGGCGGTCAAGGACTACCGAACGTGGCTCTTCGGTGGGTCTGCCAAGTCGTGCTCTGGGCCACACTGACGGTGTTCTAGGTACTCTGCAACTCTCCATCACCATCATGATTGGATTCAACTTTTTCTACCCTACATTGATCAAGGGGCTCGGATACACCAACACGACCAAGATCTTGCTTTTGACTGTCCCGCCGTACTTTGTCGCTTTTCTGAGCTCACTTCGTGTGTCTCTTTCACTTTTGGCTACACCCACATGCTGACCAACAGTGATCTCCACCCGAGCGGACAAGACACAGCGAAGGACGATCCACTTTGAGTTTTCCGTCGCCGTCACTGCCATCGGCCTCATTTTGCTCATCGCTCTCGCCAAGTTTGATCAGCCAGGAGCAAAGTACTTTGCAACCTTTATCCTTGCCGCGGGGTCTTTGTGGGTCCCCCTCTTCTAGATTTCACACTGTTTCAAGACATGCTGACGAGTGAAGCCCAGCATATGCGTGCTCTTACCCTTGGCTCGCTGGCTTGATGCCTCGCCCAGCCTCCAAAAGGGCTGTCGCAGTCGGCATCGCCAACAGTCTCTCGAACGTCGGCGCATTTTCGAGCGGGTACATCTACTATGCCAAATTCGGGCCTCACTATCTCGTCTCGTGGTGTATCACTCTTGGGTTCAGCGTGTATGTCGCGTTAGCAGTGGCATTTTTGTGGTACATGGTTGGCAAGCGAAATATTCACCTCGACTCGGTACAACACCGCTACGACACCGGCGAGATCACGGACACGGAGTTGGAGAGTATGGAGTCGGATGAGCAGATGGCGGCAAAGTCTGGGTTCCGGCTCGTACGGTGATGGCAGGGAGCTTACGGAACCGATTGAGTTCTCCTTGTAGTGTGGTACTATAGTAGTCAAGTATGAACATGGCGATGTCTGTGCCCGACTGGTCGATCCCGTTTTTATCTTCTACCCCAATCGGAAATCTCGGTAATAGGATTGCTTGGCTCAAGTGAGTCCCATATTATGTTTAGGTATGATGTTCGAGTCGTCTATGACCTGCTCAAAGCAGTCAATCATGTACAAGACTGTCCAGCATAGAGCCAAAGTGAATCGCCCGCTGTGACACTACTTCAGGTGGAGGAGTCGAATCTTTCGGACTAGCTCCAATCCTTCCTCTCAATCACTAATTCCCTCCGGTCCTCTCCCTCTACCTTGTTTGACTGGTCCGCCTGGCGAGTGTCATCGCCGTCTCGCCAGTAGAACATTTACCCTTCACTCGGCCCGGCCAATTCTGAGGAGAGGTCGAATGTCACGCTTCTGACAATGCCACAAAACGAACGGCGGGCAGGGGGCGGCAAGAGTGTGATCATATTGTATTGTAAGTCAATGCTTGCTTGTTCCAGGCGTCGATCCCAATTCAAACAACTTATTATGGTGGTATATGATGCCGGCTAGTTTACTATGGTCTTGCAACCGCCGATCATGGTCGAGATGCAAAGACATCTTGATTTGCGGTGGACTCATCATCTGCCACGGCCTGAGGCAACTGCCTATTTCGGTATAAACACCTCGGGGACTCGTGAATTGGGCATTCCAACATCACAAGCGGACTTGACGTAGCGTGAAGACACGCCGGCTAGTTGATTATGGACTTGGAAAGCGAAATCCAATGTGAGGTGCAACCAACCACATTATGCCTTGCGGTCAATATTTCATCGGTGACAACATTCGGGAACTGGTTCTTTCTGCATGACGGCTGGCAGCCAAGTGGGACGGGATCTCTGTTTTGCAAGCAGCCTGTGTACGAGGTGACGACCCTCTGAGGTCGTCTCTTCATCTATGGGGAAGAACGCAAGTACAGATATGTCTAGTGCAGGATGTAGGTGCCGGAGGGGACGGTCTGACGAATGTGCCATCCTCAGAGCGGGTATCGCACGTCTCGCCGAGGTGGGCACGCACGTCAACACTGGCGCCTGTTGAGATATCTCATGCATACGTAAATGAGCTACCGAGCCTTGTAGAATCTCGCAATTGAGTATGGTTAAAGCCATGACGAAGGGCGCCAAGCGAGCACCTCGATGGATTTACAGAGCTTTCACGCGCTTCTTCGCCCAAAGTACCGCTTGTTCCAGCCGAAAACGGCCTTCCAGGCAGATGCAAGCCAGCTGGACAGCTTCCAACTCGCGCAGCCTCCTTGACAGGCGACCAATCTGTTCGGGACCCTCTGCCTCGAGCTCGTTGACTTCCGTTTCGCCAAGATCGCTTGCTTCCTCTTCTGGAAGACCGAGCTTGTGTCCCGGTAGCCCATAGGACCGTCTAGTCGAGTCAATGTCGAGCAGAGACTCGTTCAATATGTGTACCGCCAGTACCCATGATTCGCTTGTCGAGACATTACTGCCATCAAACTTGCCATGGTCTCAGCAACAGGCTCAAAAGAACAGAGAGGGGAGTGTATGACTCACCATATCCGGCGGGTATACTGCAACCTTTGCAGGCGTACGAGGTATCGATACCTCGCAACAACGATCGATAATACTCAGAACCAAATGCGCAACATGAGAAGCCAACGCCTGTCCTCATCAGCCAAGCCTCTTACCCGTCGCACCCGGCCGACTCGCCTTGAAACGAGCATCGACTTCGCCGTAGGCTCTCCCCTTTCTAGCATAAGGAAAGATGACAAACGCAGTCGATGTCGACTCGTCGTGGTGTATGCCGAAAAGAGTTAGCTCCGGTGTTGAGCTTGATCCTGATGACGAGGCTGAACGGATGAAAGCTGCGAGGTCCTGTTCGAGAACGACTCGAGCGTCCGATACTAGCCTGTCGAGCGGCTTGGATAGATCAAACGGTCGGCGGAGAACCAACATCGAGGGGTAGTCGATGCCAGGTGGATGTGTCGAGGCGGCATCTACTGCAACTCCTGTTGGTGTCACCAAGGCAGGTCGAGGAGTCGAAGGTTGAGACCGCGCGATTGGACCGGTCGATGACATACCGAGGGTAGCCGTGGCTCGATGGCGGAGAAGCGATCGACTATGCAGAACATGAAGGAGGCATGTCGCTCGGTGCTGAACGTCCGAGAGGTCCGCTCCTCGAACTATCGATCCAGCCCACGTTTGAGCTTGCGGCCTGAGTTTGGCAGATTCGCTCGAAGATATGCGGTAGTCGGATTCATGAGCCATGTCGTCCACCAGTCCAAGATCGCGCGAAGGTATCGCAGAAATATCGAGATGGGCCAGGAAGGTGGGGATAGAGGTATTTAGAGATTCTACCGAGTATGTCGATGTGGACAAACCCGATACGGCGGACGGCTCGGTGCGACCGTCGAGCGAGTTGATTCCCCTAATTACCGTGTCCCAGACTCGCGCGACGGCGCCAACACGCACACCCGTCGATAAACTTCCTGGGGAGTCGCCAAGCCTGCCTTCAATGGTGGATATTGAAGCCAGAGTGCATATGGTCCGATCGAGAGACATGTCGTTCCAGGCGTCATCGATTCCAATGTTCGACCCGTCCTCCACGCCAGCGACCGAAGGAGCCCCACCATTTGTAGGAAAGGCGGTCGAGAGTACTTGAGAAATGTCCACTGCCGGTATCTCTCCACGCGTACAAAAGTCGGGTACTGTCACGCGGGTCGCCGAGGCCAGGTCGAAAACGGTAGAGCTTTGCGCAAGAGGAGGCCATGGCTGCTCATGAACAACGTTTCGAAGCAGCGAAGAAGAGGCCATGAGGTGGACACCGGTTCCGACTAATCGAACTCGAAGCGATGGTCGACCAGCATCGGCAGGAGATTGATCCTTCTCGACCCATAGCAATAGTCTGTCGCATGCCAAAACGGAGCCCGTCGACGGCATACTCTCCGCGTAGTGATGCGAGCTCGCCGAGTCCAGGGTGAGCGACATGTCGAAGGAAGCCGAGTGGGGAATTGCGACACTGGTCGAGCGGAGGATGGGTGTGGTAGGTATGTCGAGCTGAAAGATGTAGTCAGCATTGGTAAAGATTTAGCATACGAGATATGCTGAAGACATACCCTGTTTGTCCTTTCCAATTTCCCTAGCTCCTCCTCCAGCTCGATGATCGTCCCAAGCAGTTCGTACCTCTCCTTCTCGAGCTTTTCGATCTGGGTAGCACGAAGGTCGACCCCAGTCTGGTACCCCTCCATGTACATGTCGTCAAGAGCAGCGTACAATGGCTCTGCAGCTCCGATAGCATGCAATGTAGACTCGACCGAGACTGCCTGTCCGATCAGCTCTGACGAGACAAGGGAAGCTCATAGATGGCTTGAAGGGGAGCTTACCATGGAAGAACGCGTAGTAGACCGCCCATCCACCCTGGGAAGAAGCTCCATGGCCGATGCGTCGTCATTTCCGGACGATCCATGTCCAGGGTTGTCGAG
>JALPCD010000084.1:0-26540 GCA_026538415.1 Cryptococcus sp. GC_Crypt_1 | reverse complement strand
GTCCGAGATGTTTTACCGAGAAATAATGATGGTGATGTCGGTGATGCTATGATATGAACAATGGTTGAAAACGAGCGAGTTGATCGAGAGCCGATGGGGGGTTTGTGGCGGTTATTACACAAGATGAGGGGTTGGACAGGGACAATCGACACTGGCGATGGAGGATGGCGGACGCGAGGCAGAAGGACAGGAGACTGAATCATGACGGATAGTTGCAGCCTATCGAGTGAGGGCGACGTGCGAGCCGTAGGGGAGGTTTTGTTGACTGCTTCCATCGAGCGACTCGATATCTCGAATCTTCTCGTCGTCGCCGTAGCCCTGAAGAATCAGCTCCGGCCGTCGACCACCGACGTGAAGACGGAAGTCTGGAGGGTGCGAGAGGGGATGACTGGGGCAAAGCTCGATGGAGAGAGAGAGAAAGAGAGAGAGAGAGAGAGAGAGAGAGAGAGAGAGAGAGAGAGAGAGAGATATGATATGAACGCGAGGGATAAGGTCGACTCACTCGGTTGAGTCCAGCAGCAGGTGCCACCATCGTCTCGGTCTGCACAAAAGTATCCGTCTCGACCTCGACCTGAATGGTCTTTTGCGTAGGTCGGTTGCTCAAGGCGTAGACGTTGCCTCCCTGCTCCATTAGCTCATGTCCTAGTCGACCAGAATGAAAATAACACACCGTCTCGGCGTCCTTGTCGACACCCGACATGGAGACTCGTTGGTTGAGGGCGTACATGAGACCCATGGCGTAGAGCTTGGGCTGGATACCTTGGAGGGTCGAGCCGAAGAGCGAGGAGGGTTCTTTGGAGAATTCGATCATGAAAGTGACAGCGACGCTGGGCGTCAGTCCGGTGATCCTCCAGCGGTCACAGCCAAGAGATCAAGGGCAGAGAATTTGAGTAGGAGAAAGGGGTAGACGTTCAGAGGGAAGAATAGGCAACGACGTACAAGGTGGGAGGGACTTGAGACTCGAGGGTCATTCGGATAAGTCGACCAATAGTCTACCGTCAGCCGGGGACCTGAACGAAGGAGGGAGAACCCACTCGATCAGTGTGAGTCCATCCAGTTCGGCTTCGGAAGAGACCCCAGAGGACTAAAGGTCAGCTAGTTACGAGGCAGATGTGAGTGAGCGGTGGTGGGAGGCTGGGAGGTGGAGGTGGAGGTGGAGGTGGAGGAATTGAGAGGGACACTCACTACAACAGGTGATGATGATATCGGCCGTCATGATCGAAGCGAGCCAGACTGCTGATCAGCTCGACACCTAAAAAAGAAAGGCTCTCGACTGACTGTTCTCCGGAATGGACACTCCAGCAGCGAGGAAGAGCGAGTCGAATCGAGAGAAGATGATCCAGACCGACAGTGTCGCCCCGATACTATTATTCATCAGTACTGTCTACACACGACTTGGAGGAACGTGAGGAGAATAGGTGAGTTTGACGTACGAGGTGAGAATGAGACACCCGACGACGATGGGAATGACGATTTGTCGACCGCACAGTCGCCAAGCTCGGTAGGTGAAGAAAGCTTGACAAGCGCCGGAATTGAGTGCGTCGAGGAAGGGGAAGGGAGCGAGCCATTTCGTCTCGGCAAAGGGAGACCAGAGGCCCTATTCAGTCAACTTGACCTCTTATAGCAAACAAATGAGTGACTTACAAAGTTCTCGACGAAGAGGTATTGGATAAAGACCTGAAGGGTCAGCTCGACCGCAGCGACGTCGAGAGGATGGTCGGTGTGGGGTGTGTATGTGTGTGTGCTTACCCAGAGATAGACGGTGATGGCGGCGTTGATCAGAACGGCAAAGACGACGATGACCTTGGTCCAGTTGGAGTCCTTCATGAAAGAGTATCGGCAGTAAGTGACAACTTGCATCGTCATCACACCGCTGTCCGTCAGCTCCAGCATCGATGGCACCGAGGCGGGGCATGAGAGTAGGGCGGCTGCGATGAAGCGGGGGATGACGGGTCAAGGTGCGTGGATGGACTGATTGGCTTACGCAAAGAAGGTGTCGACGACAATCTGCGCGAACATGCAACCCAACGAGAACCTCTACACCGTCGTCAGTGACACACACACACCTCCAAAAAGTTTGCTAACGACTCACCGCCTTGTCGGCGAAGACGGCCGCGATCTCAGCCTCGGTAGTCGGAATAGACATGGTGAAGCGTTAAGCGTTAGGTAGAGTCGGAAGGAGATCGAGCTTTGAGCTTTTTGGAGGCGTCGAGTAGCGTCGAGCAACGATTGGGGCCGAAAAGGTCGAAAAATCAAGCAAAGTAAGAGGGCAAGAGGCGAGGCGAGGTAACGATGAAAGAGGCGGTGGGAGAAGATGTCGAGATGGAGAAAAATCAGAGGCTGAGCGACGATGAAAAGAGGGGGCGCTCGTTGGTGAAGACACTATATACCCTCGTCGCCATGGCTACTGGTTCCTTACCACCCCTCGACCTGTCTTTCGGGATTGAGTTTGGAACGAGGGTGGGTACCTACCAAATGTAAACTCAGCGACGCCCGCCTCGACTCGACCCTTTCTCAAACCCATGACCCTTTGATCATTGTCATCGAGTCGCAACCCTACGCTAGGCAGCTCAATAAGAGCCCAATTGGCACCGCCATATCCGTCTCGGAGGAGATTGGTCCATATTGCTAGACCGTTTATGACCCATGCGGGCAGGGGAAGACACCGATCGTCCAAGGTAAAGAATGGCGGCGAGGGGGCAACTTGTGGATGAGAAAGTAAGTCGAGGTAACTTACATGTTCCGGGCGGGCAAGGTACGTACGACACGTTAAAACCTGCGTCAAGTGCGAGAACTGCGAGGGTGCAAAAGGCCGAGAGCGTCGAGACAGGGAGACCAGGGGAGGAGGTGATTGTTGATCGAGGTGGAGTCGGAGTAGGAGACGAAGTGAAACGACAGGGTCAAGACAACATTTTGATCCACCTTGGTGTCGTCGATTCGGGATAGAGGATGTCGGGTGTCGGAGATTGCGACCGTGGCGAGTCATTCTCTATCTGTGTTGAGATCATTGCAATCTGTCCCATGCTTGAGTCTAAGTACCATAATTAGTAGTTAGATGAGATAATTCATCGTGCGCCAGGTTTGTCCTTGGCAGAGTCGGTCGGGACCATCTGTCAAAGGAGGGTCACTGGCACAGAGAGACCCTGTAACTACCTTCTCCAGGTCGATCATATCCAGGGTGCCATCGCATGCTTGCGTAGGCTCGGGAGATGGCTTACAATGATGGTGATGGTGATGATCGATCATGAGATGAGGTGCGGTACAAGGCTGCGCTTATGGCTGATTGAGTTTTTTTGGTCCCATTCCGCCACGAAAAGCGGATCAGACGATTCTGCCCGGCCATGACTATCTCATTGACAGCTCGAATATGCATCCCGTGGACTGTACTTGCTAGAGAGAGTCTGTAGCAGCAGGGAGGTAGAAGCTGGGAGTACAGAGCCTTGGGGAGATGTTGCTGTGTAAAGGTGGACAAGATGGCAGCAGACGATCTCGTGGACGAGGCGTTCGACGAGGTGCGAAGATGAGGCGTATGCATCGATCAAGATATAAGACACCTCCACCATGTATTCGACAGCAGATCGTCCCCTCCACCCACAGATATTTCCACATTGGCCATAAGGACTGTGGCCGCTCTACACCTCGAACCTCGATCCCGGACCGGTCAATCTCGCTCGACTCCCGAATGCCAGGGGCGTAATCTTGTCGTCTCCGAATTCGGAAGCTCCGTCGTCCTTCTTCATCTCTCTGACCATGTGTCCCTACTCGTCAGTCATACGATTCAAGCGATAAGTTAAAAGAAAGGTCAAGCAGTTGGCAAGAATGTAGAGGGAGCCAGCCTCACCTGGATGTAGGTTTCCGTCTCGACGTCGACTTGAATCTGGGTCGGACCTCGACTCTTCTGGCCAAACACCTACATACTCAGCACATCCCAACCTTAATCTCCGCATCAGGAGGAGAAGTATTGACTGACCTGGCCGCTGACCGTGCCCGTCTGAGCACTCTCCTCAGCCTCCATCCGGCTATTGAGTGAGACCAGCAATCCTACCGCATACGCCTTGCATTGCAACGCCTGAAACACCGCCCCAAGCAACGAGTCTGGCTGAACGACTATACCCAGCGTCAGCGGCTTGATCATGGGTAGAGATGGTGGGATAGCTCACTCCATTCGGACATGTAGGCAAGAGCGAGAAAAGTCGGAGGGATTTGAGCTTCAAATGTCAACCTGATCAATCGAGAGACAAGCTGGACCCCGTCAGCTTCTTTACCGGTACTGGCGCGCCTGCGCCTGGAAAAGTGGAGCTTGCCTTGTCGGTATGAGCCCATCTAGATGTCAGCTGTGTGCGTAGGTGGTCATCCTCGGGTAGCTCACCCCGTCTTGTGCTTCAGCAGACCGTGCAAGATGGCAGCGGCGATCAAGACGTCCGCCGCGGTGGTGGTAGCGAGCCAAGCTACCTGTCAGCGACATGCCGTTTCTTTGGCCAGGGGACATACTGATGAGAGCCGGGCCACACTCGCTCGCCTTCAACAAGCTTCCAGCACCGCCGAACAGAATCTGACCTGTCAGTGGAATTACAGTTCTGTCGACGGGAAGCAAACTCACCTTGACACCGATAGCTCCTCCAAACGAGGTCAAGATCAGCAACTACCTCGTCAAAATCTACATCTAGTAGTAATGAGCGGAAGGTATAGACTAACGGTACAGACGATGAAGACGAGCTTGTTTCGGCCAGTGACGAGGTATGCTCGGTGCGTAAAGAACATCTGAATCACACAGACGGTCAACGCTGCCTCTGTCAGCCGGAGGAGCTTCAACACTATTAGGTGAAGTGAGCTCACCATCAAAGATGGGCATGTTCTCGAGCCATCTCGTCTCCAACCACGGCCTGATAGTCAGCGCCAATGGGGTATGAATAGAAGTCGGTAGCCATCTGTAGAGTGATCAAGGCGAAGGGTAGACTTACAGCCAGATACCGAAGTTCCCGACGAGGAGATGCTGCGTAAAGACCCAGTAATACACTGTGACGACAATGTTCATGATCTGGTCTCGTCAGCTTGTCCCTTCTTCCTCCCCTTTCTGCGTTACGACCTTCCCCGGGCGATGGTACGAGTAGCAGTGTAGAGGAATGGGTGTGAACTCACCCCGACATATATGACGAGTAGCTTGGTCCATTTCTCTTGCCTCACCCTGCGCTGAAAGTAATAGAATATCTGCCCATCAACTCAAACCTCTCGAGCCACATCAACGCCCAACTGACCTGCATAGCGAGCACTCCTCTGTTTCATCAGCTACAATCAGAGTCTGGTTGATGGTGAAGAGCTCACGCGAGGTAGGTGTCGACGACCAGCGACCCAAATTGACATCCCAGCACAAATCGCTGCCCGTCAGCGCTACTCCATCGAGCATCGAGCTGGGGAAGAGGAAGAGAAGAGTTGAGAAGTGGTGAGGCAGCGGCCAGATAGACGTACGGCTTGGGGGTTGAAGATGGCAGCCGCGTCGGCCTCGGTATGTCCATCCACCTCTGTGAGCATCGTAGCACTATTCGACACGAAAAAAGTCGACTCTGGATCGATCGTAGATTGTTATAGAGTAGACGAGTGCTGTTGACGCTGTTGTTGAGAAGATAGAGAGGTCGTCAAGAAGAGATAGAAGGGGTGAAGAGCATCGAAAGCGACAGGGGTGCATCTTATGCCCATGATTTTTCTAACTCGGAGACCATCGCAACCTAGTCCCTGTCTAGCAAACTCCATCGCGACCTTGATCATCAGCATTTCTCGCAGACTGCTTGATCCGGCAGAGGAGCGATATAGCTCACCGTGATGATCGGATGAATTGAGAGGGAGGAAGAGTCAAGAGCCAAGAGCCAGAGGTGAGAGAGAAAGGTCGAAGTGAGCAATCGGAGGGCGTCGTCCAGGTCCAAGAACTTGAAACGCAGGGTGGAGGTCGTTCTCGTTCCTTGGCTTGACCTTAGCAGAGATGGATGGCCTAGTCCCCGCAGCATTGGGCGACTTTCGGTACTCGTTCCTGCATCCTGGTAGCAAAGGATGCACGATGAAATGAATAAGTTACCCAAGGAGAAAGCTACGCTCGAGCACAATCAAGTATAGGCCAGGTCTACATCCAGCAGGGTCCCCCACTCCGCCTCGATCTGCGCTCTGGCCCTCGCACCCCTTTTCTCATTCTTCCCCTTTCTCCGCTGTTCCTGCACGCCTAGCAGCTAGTATGGCGACTTGCAATCCGCCGTCGTCAACTCGGTCGTACTAACCACATCATCGCCCTTGACGCCCAACTCGAGATCTTCTTGCATCTCGTCCACCATGTACGACCCTCGACGGACCTTCGAGGCCGTCTGTTCGTACCCCGTCACGTAGGTCTCGGTATCGATCTGGACTTGGATACCGCCCGTCTGGGCGACTTGTCGGGTGCCTCGGGGCGATAGGTTGTAAACTTGAGGAGTCTGCACCACCGTCAGCACAGCTAAGGCATATGGTTCCAGTAGGGTAGGGTAGGCTCACCAGGGTCTCGAGAGGTCGAGTGACTAGCTCGACTCGGCTATTGAGCGAGAAGAGCAGTCCGCATGTATAAGCCTTGCATTGCAACGCCTACATATCAGCACATGTGGATGATCCAAAGCATAGTTGGCTCCCCACCTGGAAGAGGGCTCCCAGGAGCGAAGAAGGGGTGACGGACCACTCGGCCACGTAGGCGATGGACAAGACCGTCGGCGGAAGCTGCGCCTCGAACGTCAGTCGGACGAGTCGGGTGATGAGCTTATCTGTCAGGATCTATACATGCATCCATCACTCCATGATCAGAGAGCTCACCCTGTCGGTATGGGCCCATCTGTCTGTCAGCAAAAAGCTCGAGCGACAGGAAGATGGTTGAACCCGGGGCTTACCCCGACTTTGACTTGAGAAGACCATACAGGATGAAAGAGGCAATGAGGATATCCGCCGCCGTCGTCGCAGCCGTCCAAGCTGTACATCAGCAAGCACGATCATATAGCCATTTTAAACTGAAAGACTGACTGATCAGAGTTGGCCCAGAGGCATGTGCGCCCAGCAGAGACTCCTGCTGTCCAAACACAATCGTAGTGCCCAGAGCACCTCCGAGTCTACACCGTCAGCTTGGATCGATGTAGATACACCTTTAAGCTCACGCAACCAAGATGAGGATCTGACTAGATCAGCACGTTGCTGTAACCGAGCTGAAGCGACTCACGTCAATGATGATGAAGATGAACCAGTTTCGGGACATCAAGAGGAACGCTCGATAGGCAAAGAACGCTTGAATGACCGAGACACACATGACTGGGCATCAGCGAGGCTGCTGGAGATATCGATGGGGCTATCTCACCGTCAAAGGTCGGCATCATCATGAGCCATCTGAGAGGTCAGCACGACTCAGCAGGGCATTCAGAGATCATCGGTAGCACATACCGCACCTCGAGCCATGGCCTGTGTCCTTCAGCGTCCTCCCGGGCAGAGGTAAGGTCAGACTCACAGCCATTGACCATAGTTCTCGACGAAGAGATATGAGATATACGCCCCTATCACGTCAACTCACACTACCGTCCGACTGGCGTGGCGTACAGTAGTACGTTGTCACAACGATATTCATCACCTGCTCGTCAGCTCACGTCATACACACAGAAACAATTATGGACGTACGGCTGTCCAGATGACAATCGATCGAGTCCACCATCTGTCCGAAGTCTGGAACCTGCACGCTCAGCACACCCCCATCATCCTTCACTCGATGTAGTGAGGCGGATGAGCGAGACTAACGAGAAGTACTTGTGCATCTGCATAAAGAGCACTCCCCTATCTCGTCAGTAGACTGGACCCAAACGGGAAGAACCGACGACTTACGCAAGGAACGTATCGATCACCAGCGAGGCGAATTGACACCCTACATCTTCAGCTTGATCACCCAGTCGATGCGGCGGCCAGCTGACCCAGCATAAAATGCTACATCGTCAGCTATACCGCCTCGGAGAATCGAGCCAAAGGAGACGAGAGTGAAGAAGCGATCGACGTACGGCATTTGGAGCGAACAGCGCAGAAGCTGCATCCTCGTCGAATCCTTGAATCTCGGTGACCATATCGTTGATCTATGCTGCTGAAATCGCTGTTGCGCCGTGTCGACCAAATGGATACGGATAAATGACCTGCCTGCGAAGGTGTAACTATGCGAGGAAGCCATAAGTGCGTCCATAAGGGGATATCTATACGCAAGTAACATGTAGACCTGTTCACATCGGCGAGGGGCGTCAAAGTTGGGCCAAACTCAACTTGAGGATCTAGCCAGAGCATGAGATGCTATTCTGATTCTGGAGGTCAACTCTGCTCGCCATGCGATAACTAGTCTAGGGAGAGCGCCAAAGGAGGTTGTGCGTGGTCGTTTAGGTCATGCGGTGCCTCGAATCGACCAGCCTCGTCCATGCTCTAATGGGTTGGAGTTTGATCCTCTTGGGGCGGATCGTCTTGTTGTGGTACCACAGGACCTCGCAGCATTACCTCGATGCTGGTTTCCACACCAAGAGCAAAGGAGGTCCGGCTGTGGTCATCAATGTAGTGACACGCAGAGTCGAGATTGCACTTCCAGCTCATCGGGGTCGAAAAGAACGAGTGCCTCGACTTGTGGGGTGGGCAAACACGGCTTGCGCGAGCTTGACGACCAGGAACAGGGTCGTCAGAACACCACACACTATTGAAGCGACCTTGTACTCTCAGCTGCATTGTCAAATCACCCAAGCTGGAACTTACCAGTATACATACACATGGCGTACCCGGTCTCCCATCGCTCGATGGGGGAGCCAACCTAGAATCTACACTAGACGAAACACCTCGGCCTCGATATACCCAAACCAAAGGGGCAACGTCGTCGTTGCCAAATAACCTAGTCCAGCATATACCCCTACTTTCGTCAAGACTGCACCATCAGCTACCAGCATCAAATCTTCGGACGTGGAGTGATTCGCGACTGACCTTCTGCATCGTATTTGGCTCGCTCGGCCGTTGATTTCCTCCTCCGTTTAGGTATCCAGACAAACGGTTCTCCATTGATCATTGGCGGACTCGAATCCGATGGCGACTCCACCAGCTTGTTATGTCTTCGGTTGCGTAGACCGGCGGAAGCTTTCGGGTTGAGAGGCGAGAGACTGCGAATGGAAGATCCTCGACGGCTGATTGGCGAGTTTGCTCCGCTGTCCGAGGGCGAGTTGTCGGTAGATGACGGATCGAGACTTTGACGCAAGTCGACAAAGGAAGGAACGGGCTGGAGGTCGTTGTGCGGTACTTCGTTGTAGTCGCTGTCCGTCAGAACAGCTTCTGCATACAGTAGTCGAGTGCACTTACGTAGCCGCCCTGTAGTGCTTTCGAGTGGTGAGCTCCAGATTGAAACCCCTCGCTGCGAGTCGGATTGCCGGAGGTAAAACTCGCAGCAGTCCCGACTTTGTGAACATCCGAAAGACCATCATGATGCCCAGCCCTTTCCATCAGCGACCCAACCCTACCGGCAGACTTGTTTGACTCACCGCAAACCACCCTGTACAGCGCGATTCCCGCTCCAAACATCATCCCTATCTCAAAAATGGATTTATCACTAGCCATCACATGGCTCATTCCCCCTTGAGCGATGTACCAATGCCCGACATACGACCCCATAGAGCATGAGAGAACCGAAATGGCGTCTTCGAAGCAGGGGCAGTCGTCGATCGGTTCAGGGTGAAGGTGAACGAGAGCGAGGGTGAGGGGGATGCAGATAGCGGGCACTACACAATCAGCTTGTCCAAAAGGCCGCGGAGCTCACCCCAGATGGTACCGCTGTTGACCCATGCTTCGGACGCGTCTTGGACTAAAAGCCAGAATGCCCAGCAGAAGACGCCCATCAAGCTACCGCCTATCACGTCCACTGGATGGATCAGCTTGAATCAAGAATTGTGTACTTACTGGTAGAGTGCATTCCAGTATAGAGCCGACCGCCGACCACGCTCAAAACGTATATGACATTGACTATTGTCAGGTGTCTCTCGGCGTATCCGAGCCAGAAAGTACTCACCTATCACGCCGAGGGTGAATACCGCTGGGCCGGTAGTCTCCCTTCCTTCCCATAATAGCTGAGCGAAGAAAAGCGCAATGCTAACGGTGTTGGTCGAATGAGACGAGGGGAAACCTGCCATAAGTATGTTGACCACTCGAGAGTGTCAGACATACCGTACTCGTTATGATGCGTGCTCATCGCTGCACAGTCAGCTCATCCCTATGTGGCTATCGTCCACTCACAGAGCCGTATGACGGGCGGACTGTACGGTCTCGGTGTACACACGAGGTCTTTCGCAAAGGAAGACACGTACACGCCCAAGCTTACAATGTAAAGAAGACTGCGTGTCAGCTGCGATTACCGATCTATGCAATCTCGACGTACCTCCTCCCCTTGACCGGGTTGTAGAAGAAGAAGAACATGGGCAGCAGCGCTACGAAGAACATGTGAGCTATCCATCAGATCTTCAGCGGACATCATGGAGTCTGAGTAGCTCACTGCCAAAGACGGCGGTCCAGTAGAAATATGTATCCCTAGCCGGCGTCCGCACTTTTGCCTGCATATCCGCAAACCACTCCTTTTCAGCCCTCAACCGCTTGACCAACCTCCTCCTCGGACCAGCTCGCCATGCTGGTAAATATCGGTCATACACTTCGTCGGGTTGACAGCCGGGTTCCCATTCTCGTTTGAGAGGTCCTTGAGGTTTGTGTTGGAAAGTAGCTGATTCGTCGGATGGAGGGAGGTTGAGGGAAGGGACGGGTTTGATAGAGATGGACGGTCGGGAGGTCATCCCGAGCGATGACGAGGGAGTTTAGGAGCAAAGGCGAGTCTATCTTCTGATGATCATCGGTCAAGCGGTGCGGTCGGTCCGAAGGTGACGAGGAGAAGGAAGATGAAAGAGAGCAGTTCGAGTAGTTTTAGCTATTGGTTGTTATGGATTGTTGACGATCACAGCCGAAACGCAACCCAACGGGCGCTCGAGTGCTGTGGGATTTCTTACCCAAAGTGGTCAATCAGCCTTGTCGGAACTCTCCTCGACTCCCCTTCCCCTTCCCTTTCTCCTCTCAGCGGCACCTCTACCCCTTGGCAGACGAGTCAGCTGGATCCAGAGCACCATGGTACATATGCACTGCATCCATACCATCTGGTTCTTCCTCCTCATCTATCGGTCATGTTCTTCGCCCGCTCAGGTGTAGCTTCAGCTTGTCGTTACATCCTCATTGTGAGTCCTCCACCTCCCCGTGACCAGTTCTCACTTCACCGCTCGCACGTTTCACGATCACGAGCGACGGAAGGTCGCTGACAGTCAGGTCATCCATGTGGTGCTTTTCATCATCGCCTTTCCTCTGGCGGTAGTCCCGACTGAATTGATCGACATGCTTGTGTTGTTCAGTATATCTGGAGCTGTGATGCTGGTGTACCTGCCCGCGGCTGTTTGGGTCAGCGTCAAGGACTCGAACTCGAGGTGGGATCATGCGGGTGGAGAGGTCGCGTATGTCATGGTGCAGATTGCGATACATATCGGTGAGCTCACCCCTAAACCGTCCCTTCTCTTCACCCAGTACACCTACCTGGGGGTCGATCACCCTCAGATACACCCTGTTTACGATGTCCTGCCCAAAATCCTCGGCTTCCTCTACCTTGCTCACTTGGAAGATCTGTGCTGATGCCCCAGCCATCATGGTCCTCGCGATAGCCCACACTGTCGTCGCCGTTCCCGATTTCTGGATGATCCACTACCACGACTCTTCTTACCAAACCTACGAGCAGTCCCTCGACGCAGTAGCCGGAATGTCCATCGCTCAGATCATCTTTCTGACCATCTGGTCCTGTTGGTTGTGCCAAATGGCGCACAAGTCGACCACGAGGACAAAGCACCGGGCGTACAGGGTACCGGCACACCGGCTGATACATCGGGATTGGGAGGAAGAGGAGAGGATGGACAAGATGGGAAGAGTAGACCCAGGAGCGGGCGTAGCGGAAGAGAGGGAATGGCCGGCAGGGGTCAAGGGCCTGGTAATCCCGATGCAGGACAGGAAGGGAGCGCTGGACAAAAAGCGAATAGGGGAGGGAGATGTTCCGCCACCTGGGTATGAGGACAAGGTTGTACAGTAGGATGCCTGGACTAGGCAGAAGATGATATGGATCGGTTCGATCTGCTCTGCACGAGCATGGGCGGGGCCAGGCGAACTAAAGTCTGGTCTCGATACCCGATGGGACGGACCAGTCGGAATATCGACTCGGCTATAATACCTCCCCTTTCGTCTAGGTGCTTATGATCCAAGACGACAACGCACCAGGCGCAATTCTGACCTCGTTCGAACAACGCAGAACCTACAGCATAGAGCTTACTCGTAGCAGCGTGACAGGCGCTTTTCATGGACCGTCTCACTACCCATCCACACTCACCACCCAGAAGTCGGTTGGGATGGACGAATCCGGCATCTTGCACTGGGTTTCATGTCCAGCTAAAACACATCATACATAGCTCATTCAGCGGTCAGAACGCCAAATGAGCTAGTGGCCATGCTAACGAAACAACAAAAGCAGACGGCTCAGAAGCCAGGGAAGCGGGGACTACGAGTACTCGCAGTCAAGTAGAGCAGCGCGATGTGGTGGAGCGATTTTTCGGGGACGAAACCTTTCCGTCCAGCTTTTTCATTTGGGTGCGCCTGTAGTTACGCCCGGGCGTCCTTGTCTCGAGTTGGGTAGGTATTTTTGCATCCGGAAGAGGTGAACGACTTTGCTCAACGGGTCGGTCTCAATGTCAGGTTCCAACTATGTTTTGTCGAGAACAACAAGGCTGTTTGTTGGGGACACATGTCATCCGCTCGGTGACCATGCATGCATTGGGGGTCGATTGCCATGACAAGCTCGCTCTTCTTTCCACTCGTCGGTGTGAGCATCTGCAACGTGGAGTAGTAACTAAGTCAACTAAACTCCATGGCGTCAAAACACTCGCCCCTAGTATGATATCGGTGGCTTTATCACCTGCTCTCTGCCGCCCCACCACCCCAGCTCGGCACGCATTTCCCTGCTCCAAGGTGACATGTCATATAGACTGTATTATAGAGCAAGATTTAAACGCATCTCACCTTCCCTTAGGCTACGCCCGTTGGCTCAACGCCCCCAAGTTGTTCCCCCAGGGAAACCCAAGGCAACGCCAACAAAAGAGCAACGGACGGAATCGGCCAAAGGCGGTCAGCTGAAAGCAGCGTGCGCCACTTCATTTTGAGTTAATTGAGCTAACCAGAGTTTCACATCTTCTCGCTCTTGACCTGTCACCTTGACCTCTCCTTGACCTCTCCTTGCCATGCACCCAACCTCGACGACGAGCTCGATGTGGGGGAGGGGAAGGGGGAAACATTATCACCCTGATTCGGCCAAGGGTTGAATAGACTCACTTCACCTGTCCTCGGCGTTTTCTAGCTCGACCCTCTGCAGCTGCGGCTTCCTGCGCTGCAACCCCCCTGATGCGATTCTCTTGGTGGAGGTAATGAGACTCGTAGCGTGTCATGGACAATTGGAGGCGTGGGGTTTAGTGTCTTTGGTTGGATTTGGGTCTGCGCCGAGCTGTTGACTTTGCGAGTGATGCCATGGTGCCATGGTGCCATGGGCAATTGAGGCACAGTCGAATCGCTGGAGCCCTCGGTGAGCACCCCTCCCATAGTTCCTCGTATCGTCGGGTCGAACTTACCAGCTAGGTGGAACATCTCTCTCTCTTCTGGACGAATGGTTGGGTAGTATCGTCTTCCGTTCTTTCACTCTGCTCGACTCGTTCATCCCCCCTTCCCAGTCGACCTCTCTATACCTCGAGACTGGATCTTGTTCAACGCTCTCTTGGCCTTTGCATTCTCGACTCTTCTGGACGTCCGACAATCAACACTCCTTCTTCTGTTCGTCACGACTCGACGAAGAGAGAGGACCAGCAGCAATAGGAGAACTAGAGGAACATCATTGAATTTAGGAGAACTACTCTACCTCACGGACAATTGAAGTCGAGGGGTCGATCAGCTGGGACATTAGGATTCGGACCGCCGATCATATTCAAAAGGATCGACACTGCAGACTTCCTCAACCGTCACCCCAATCGATCGAACAGCACCACGGCTCGACAGCTTCTTCGAGACAGATTCAAAGGACGATCATAAACAACGTCTTGGTCCGAATCGCAATCACCTCGACTTGATCCTGCATCGCACAAGAGTCTCGACGTTGTCTCACCCTCACCTTCGCTCGACCCAGATCCCACACGAGACATCCCCCACCCCACTTTGACGACCGGAACTCGTGTTCTCACTCTCGCCGGTGCACCAGCCTGTCTTATTGTCGACCCTCGACTCGACCGTCCGGTGCCTCCAGCACCACCCAGGGGAGCACCATCGAAAGTGTTACAAGTACCGATTGGGCAACTCGACCAACCAGGCTCTCTCAGACGAATACGCCTCGATTACTCTTTTCTTTACTTTCCGATTTCACCGTTCCACCCGCATCCGTTCAACTTCATTTCGCTGCTTTCATTTTGCCTTTACCAACTTGTTCGTCTCTCTGTCTTGGACCCCCGTCGAATCCGGTCGGAGAACCTCTTGTTCAGCACTTCGATAGCTCGGTCTATCGCTTTTACACCTTTGCTTCTTGGTATATAGCAAGTCTATCTGGAGCCTCGACAGAACGGTATCGCAATCTTGAATTGCAGCAATTTCGACTCACTCTCCGCCTCGACCTCGATCTATAATAATCTCAGCCATCTTCGATCTGGACCTTCGACCTGGACTTGTAATCTCGTCATCGATCGATCTAGCAACTAGACTTCTCCGCCTACCAGTTCGACTATAGTACAACGAGCCTCTGCCTTTTGCCTGTTCCTCGGATAATTCTTCGACAGTCGACCGCTACTCCCGCCGTTCCCCACTCGTCATTCGAGAATCGCCCAGGAACTCATCAGACATCGCATAGCATCTTCTAGCAGCTCTCATATCCACCACGTCTACCCGCCTGCACCCGTCTGCACGATAGATCTCGGCCCAGCTCCCTCGACAGCTCTCACAAATCCCCTGTTCAACAATGCCTCACCAAACCTTTGCCAACTCGGGTCCTTCTCTCGTCGGTTACACTCTCGACAATGGTCGGATCGAGTTTTTGTCGGTCCTCGGTCTTGGCGCCTACGGCGTCGTCTACCTCGCGGTGGATCTTCAACACCCCACGCCGGTATACCTCGCGGTGAAGTGTCTGCTTCGGGTTGGACTGGACTCTCGACAACGTCACTTTCAACGGAGGGAGATTGCGCTGCATCAGCTGGCGTCGAGGCATCCGAATGTCGTATCGCTACACAAGGTGATAGAAGAGGGAGACTACATTTTCGTCGTCATGGACTTTTGCGACGAGGGCGACTTGTTCGGGATGATCACCGAGCGTCAAAGGGTGAGCCGACATCTCGCGCAGCGGAAGTTTGGGCACAAAGCTGATGGTGCTTTAGTATATCGGTAACGATGCCTTGATACAAAAGGTGTTCCTGCAGATTGTGGATGCGGTCGAGTATTGCCATTCGATGGGAATCTTTCACCGAGACTTGAAGCCGGAGAATATTCTGTGTACGCGGGACGGCACAAAGATTTGCGTGGCCGACTTTGGCCTGGCAACGTCGGAACGGTACTCGACCGACTTTGGCTGGTGAGTTTACGCCCACCTCTTATGGTGCTTGTGTGCAAAGGCTGACGAAATAGCGGCTCCACATTCTACTTGTCGCCAGAATGTCAAGGCGGCCTGTTTGAAAAGCTGGAAAGCTACAATACGGCGACAAACGATCTCTGGTCTCTCGGTGTCATTCTCGTCAATCTCACCTGTGGCAGGAATCCATGGCGACAGGCTTGTCCATCCGACGAGACTTTCCGAGCGTTTGTCCACAATCCAGAGTTTCTGCGGACGATCCTACCTATCTCCCACGCTACCAACGCCATTCTCAAAGGCCTCTTTCACCTCGAACCACGCAAACGACCTTCTCTCGCCGAACTCCGTCGACAAATATTGGCCGTCGAGACGTTTACCATGACCGAAGACGAGCTTCGCACCGCCCACTCTGCCGCTCGAGCCGCCGCTGCCGCCGTTAGGCCCATCCCGCCAAAGGTCGCCCCGGTGGTCACTCCTCAACCACAAAGGCAATCGCTCCTTCAGGAGATTGACATGGATCAACATATGATATACGATGCGCCACACCCGGCCGACCGACAACCCTGGTCTGGCTCGTCGTCGGGCGTGTTCATCGACGAGAGCATCATAGACCAAATCGATTTCTCCGACCCGGCTTATCGTGTTCAGGTGCCTCTATCCGCTGTGGGGATTATACCTGCCGCACCGCCGGCTACGATCCCGATCCACATCGAGGCGTTTGATTCAGAGCCTCACCTGATGTTGGCTACTTCTTCTCAGTCGTCTTCGTCCGGCGATGGGGACATCTCGTTGCCCCCTACTCCCGAGTTCAACCCAGCGGACCGGATCAACCATCTCCAAGTCGGAGTGGACGGGAAGAAATGGACAGATTCGACAATATCGCAAAAGATCGATCGACCGGATCTGCTGCATGTCAACATGCTTTGCCCGCTCTCGTCCGTCCCAGCGGAGTATAGTCTGAGTCCCAACTAGCCAAGTTGAGTGAGTCAGCGCAGTGAGCATGAGAAGATCGGAAATGAGTCTTGTAACCATAGAGCTTTTATAATCATTTGTAATATCTGTAACATTCGACATGTTGAAGTAGACGCTCTAGCTGTAGATACGATATGATGATCATGCCCCAATGCATAACATGTTTACAAGCATCGACCGACATGGCCTTGATGGGCTATTCTCATCCAACCAGACAGACATCTTTTGGCCCACGCAGCAACGGTGCCGTCATTCCACTTCAAGCTGTATCACCTGCCCAAGCCGGGCCTACTCGAGGCAGAGTCATCCGCCTCGCCCATTGTCACATCTCCATCCACTCCAGGTTCCCTCGTCGTCCTCAACGCTTGTGCTGTAGGTGGATTGCTCAACAAGCCCGAATCGATAGCCGAGCCAGTCGCAGTCCCTGCCGTTGCGGCCGCAGGTGTAGACGCAGGCGGAACGGTAATCTTGAATGAAGTCCCATTGGCGCCGTTTGCACTGTTCGATGTCGTCGTCGATGTGCTTGGTCCAGGTACTGGCGTGGCGGAATTGCCATTGCTTCGGCTCATTGATCGAGGCGACCTTGACCGCCTCTTGCTCTTATTCCTCGACCCATTGGCATCTCGATGATTCTGCACATGTCGCCGACCTCCCGTCCCTTCGTCCTCCGAATCGGACAACGAAGTCTCATGTTGTTTCGTTTTGTCCCATAGCCTCACTAAAAGTATCAGCTGACCATAATGGAGGGGAGAGAATCGCTTTGGCTCACTCGGCACTCGCTCTTCCTTGTCGCCCATGTCTTCTCCCTCATTATCATCCTCATCGTCGTGTGCCAGTCTGGGTACACCTGCACATCAGTATACACATCCCAAGGCAGCAAGAGGCTGACCCACCATGTATCTGCACACTCGGCGCAGGCGTCTTGTCCCTCAAAAATTCAAACACCGTCTCTCTCAGCTTGTCCAGATACTTGGGCGAATTGTGATCGGTCATGTTGGAAGCTTTGACGTCGAGCTCATAGTCTGGCCCATAGTACTCGTAATATTCGTTGTTCGGTATCGACCCTTGCAGTTCCTGACCCGCCGCCAAGCCCGTTTCGTACGCCCATGTTCGTGAGACTGATTTGACGGTATATCCTCCTCCACCCAGCATGAGCAACGGCAGGTTGAACGATTTGACAAATTGGACACAGGCGGCATGACCTCGCATCGACAGGTTGAAAGAACCGAGTCGGTCGCCCGAGAGAGAATCGGAGCCGCATTGAAGGACAATCGCTCCGGGTTGGTACCAGTCGATGATGCGTTTTATCACCTTACAGGTTCAGCACAAACACGCTAGCGAGGAGGAAGGAGCCACTTACAGGTTCAAAGATGCTCTTGTAGCTTTCGTCCGTTATGCCGTCTCGCAGTGGTACATTGACAGCGTATCTGACTCGTCAGCTTGACTCGCCATTGTGTCAGATAGCTCACCCTTTCCCGCTACCGATCCCATTGTCCCTCACTTCACCCGTCCCCGGGAAGAATTCTCCATACTTGTGGAAACTGGCGGACATGACTCGGTCCGTGGTGTAGAATGCCTCCTCCACTCCATCTCCATGATGCACGTCAATGTCTATGTACAAGACTCGTTGATGATACCTGTACCGTCAGCCGGGACGCATCAAGATGACAGGATACTGACCTCAACAGCTCCAATATACCGAGGACGATATCTGCTAGTAAGCTCTGCACCATGTACCGGACGGATGAGCTCACCGTTGACATAACAGAATCCACTGGCTTCCGCCTTTTTAGCATGATGCAGACCTCCAGCCCAGTTGACCGCGATATCACACTTGTCCCTCGACAGCCTCGCTGCGCCCTCTGCACAGTCAGCACACGTTCCCCTCCTGTCCATTGGTGGTGTCTGCTCACCCATAGATCCGCCAGCAGAGATAGAGCAGTACTCGAACAACCCGTCAAAGATGGGACAATCGTCCCCTACATTGTCTGATTTGTCAGCCACGAGGCGGTGAGTAAAGACGAAGCAGCTGACATTTGACCTGCTCTTTGGCGAATTGGTTGGCGTTGTCAGGGGTGATTCGATGTAGAAAATCGACGTATTCGTCGGTGTGGAATTGCGACATTTCTCGCTTTGTCGCTGGTTTTGCTCGCTACATCGTCAGAGACAGATGGAACGCCAAGACACAAAGTTAGGAGATCAAGGGGGAGAGGATACGCACAAAGATCTCCATCTTCTTGTACAGACCGTAATTCATCACGAGGGAATGGCACATTCTGATACGGGTTGGCTTCATTGGGTGGCCTGGAAGTCAGCAGGCTCCCCATGATGTAACCAGGAGTGTGATGACCACACTGGCGCCTGTCCAGAAGCACCAGACAGGAGGATGTGGCGAGGAGAGTGGAAGGAAGACTGACCGGGTCCATAGTGATAGTTGCCGATGTCCGAATCGAAGAAGTAGCACTACTTGTCAGCTCAGTCCTCGGGCTGACCAGACGAGGAGGTATTGGGTACGAAAGCTCCACATAGCGCTGTCCGCCTGCAAAGCGGGAGAATGAACTTGTCGCTCGTGGACAATGGTTTCGGTCAAGCTAGTCGCGACCAGACTTACCACTCGCTTCTTGTCCTCTCCCATAATAGGCTCCATCTTGGGCAAACTCCGCCGTGCGGCTCTCGAGGATAGATTTGGTTGAGTTGCTTCGTGTCCTCCTTGTCCGGGAGTACTGTGCTCGACACGATATCCGATATGCGCTGCTGTCAAGGATGTGATAGTGTGGAGGAACAGAGCTGTTCGTACAGAGACGCAAGACGACAACAGAAGCGAGCGGGATCAAAACGGGATCCAGCAATTGAAGTATAGCATCTCGGCTGAACAGTTAACCTCGCTCTACACCATCTATATCCAACCAACAGACAGACCACTCGCCAAGATGAGCAGATTCGCTGGACGGCGTACAGAGCTAGTATGGTTTCTGTTCTGCTTGGTGAGCTCGTCTCCGTATAATCGGCCAGATACTGACCCTACAGATGCACATTGCACGTCCTGCTCATTGACATGCTGCTCGTCGACTGATTTTCGTAGCCAACATCGCTGTTTGTCGATCTACAAGGATTGTATCCAACACACTGGCTCGCCAACACCCCTCTGCCAGCGTTCTTGGACTGGTACATTTCCTTTTCAAAAGATCCGATTCTCATAGGTGCTCGAGGTGTCGACCCCGCTTGGAGCTGGATTCGATGCTTCATCATGCTGGAAGGCGCGTTTCAGGTCCCTTGCTTTGTCCTCGGCGCGATAGGGCTATGGAAGAGTATGATTAGAATCGAATCGCTTATGCTGATTGGCAGATGACAAGATGGTTTACCGCAAGTCGCACAACGCGTTCATCGGCTTGATGTTGATGTTGTAGCTTTGCTCTTGGCATACGGCGCGTCGACGGCCACTACGCTCATTCCCGTGCTCGACTCGATCTGCTTCGGAACCCACAAGCCGGCACTGTCCACCACAGCGCAGATCAATCTTCTCGGCACCTACTTGCCATTTCTATTCGTCCCGCTCGCCATGGCCATCGACATGTCGATCAAGCTGGTGAGGATTATAAATGTGGTTCAGACGAGAAAAGCGAGATAGCATGAGTGTGACATCAAGACTAGAGAATCGTCACTGTAGATGCGGGTATGGATATGCGTGATATAATACAACTGCGGTCGGACTCTATATCGTCTTCGCCTTCTCCCGTCGCGGCCGGGAAATCATCCAGCTCACCAGCGCCAAAACACCCAATACGAGACCCGTCATGACTCCGTCCACCATCCCTGCTTGTCGGATGAGAGGCCTGTCCCATCCTCCTGGCCTCGATGGTCGAGCGGATTTTGTCGTGAAAACCTTCGCAGCCTTCTTGGACGAATCGGTAGATTCCTCCCAAGTCGCAAACTTGCGCCCGAGGGGACCGAGAGCTCGCTCAGCCGGAGTGACCTCTACACTCGCTACACCGCCAAAAAAGTCGGTCACGAGTATATCGCTAGGCTTGTCGCGTGAGAGATCCGTCGAGATGCCTGGATGAGAGTGAATCAAAGCGGGGTTGTAGTCGTCAAACTGATGATCAGCGGCAATTCCCCGAATGGTCACTCACGAGATCCTGTAGAGTCTGCTTGGAGGTCTTTTGTATAGTCTCGAGATATTGCAAGACATGATGGGTATACGCATCGATGACAGCTACCCCGATGTCGTGGTCGTTGTGATGCTGATCTGTCAACACATTTCCCCAACTTCTCATCCCTGCGTGCGAGACTCACCGAGTACGAGTTTTCACCTATTTCTGACGAACCGGTCGAGATGACATTTGGCGAGTAGAATTTGGAGTACATTGAATTGGCTTGACAGGTATCGACAGCAAAGAACAGCTTGTTGAACCTGTATATTAGCTGATCACCCACGCTGAGCAGAAGCGTGACAGACGCACCTTCGTTTCTCCGACATCTGCTCGATAGCATCGGCAATGTCGAACGCAGAGACCTCTTCGTTGTCTTGGAACTTTAAAAACTCATTCCCGCCATGTCCGGTCATGTAGATGAAGACGTTTGAGCTGGCATCTGTCAACAGCCGTTTCGAAGGCGGGGTATGAGCCGGTTGACGACCTGATCTTTAGCTTGAACCCTTTCCCCAAACCAAAGGACGAGCTCACCTGTAAGAAGCCGCAGGAACGATTCGACGGTCACTTCGTATCCCCTGTAGTCTACTTCGATGCCATCTCCGTACAGATCCAACCTTCTATCTTTGTTGGCGTATACCTGAGCGGGGAAAGAATTCCGAGCGTTGCAAGACACGTCGTCGGCCAACATGAGAAGGATATTCGAGTCGGGTACACCTAGCCTTTTGATCGTCCGGTACATGGCCAGTGTGTTCGCCATGTGCTGCATATCAGTATCTAGGGTCTTGGACCCGACGAGGAAGGAGAGACTGGCGTACCCTGTAGTTGAACCAGTATCGCGAGGTGCACACTAGGACCGCCCAATTGTTGGTGTGTCTCCCTTCTGTGCTGTTGAAGAATGTACCGACATCCTGCTCCAGCCCTTGATGCGAGAGACCCAGCGCTACTCCTAGCAAGGACACCAAGGTCACAAACTGCGGTATGCGCATGACGGTCGACTGATGGATGAAAGGGAAAGACGGTTGTGAGGGAAGTTGGCTGGCCTCCACACTCGACCTCAACTTGTCCACTCTTGAAACTCAACCTTCATCTACTTCAATCTCCCATTTCGACCCGAGTCCATCTCAATCGCTCTTCGACATGTCCGACCTCGAAGAAGAACTGCTTGGTCTGGCAGAGGATGATCCGCATCGAAGGGACAAATCAAAGTCCAAGTCGAAAGCATAGTACGTGTCAGCGATACCTCTTTGCAAAGTCAAATCGCGTCAAAACCTCAAACCTATTTCATCTAATAGCTCCACTAGTGCTCTGGCTGATAGACAGTATCGACGATTCTGACGATGAGGAAGAAGAAGAAGGGGAAGAAGAAATGGACATGGACCTCGACGAGTCGGACGACGATGATGGGCCATCTGTCCCCGCTCCTCGAGCGAAAGTCAACACAAACCCCTACCCCCTCGAAGGCAAATATATCGATGAAGACGACCGAGAGAGGTGTGTGTGTGCTCTACACCGTTGGATGATTGGGGCTGATGAGTCAGACTCGAGGCTATGCCTGAGATTCAGCGAGAGGAGATTCTGGCTGGCCGAATTGATGAGATGCAGAAATTTAGGGATAGCATGCAGCTCGACATGATGTTGGGTATGCGAGGACAGGACGACGACGATGACGAACCGAGCAGGAAGAAGCGTCAGTCCCATCATAATCCGTCCGCATTGTGCGGCTGATCATCAGGAAAGCACACTAGCGTGTCGAAGGAGGCGACGAGGGCAATGACGGATCTCAAGAAGAAGAGAAAAGCCAAGGATGAGCGAGCGACTCGGCGCGTGAGTCCGTCCCCTGCTCGTATTTCTGCTTGGACTGACGGTATAGGCGCAAAAGCGAGAACAAAGAGGTCGCGATTCACCTGCCTCGGATGGACATTCGACGGAAGACGGCGAGATCTCCAGGTTTGACTCGTACAGGCGTTCTCCACCGCCTTCTCCACCTCGGAAGGCCAACAAGAACCGGGAAGAGCGAGATACGGTCGATGTCGATGCCCAGCCGATCTCCGAGGTGGATTTGAACGGTGCTCGACTCTCGAGGTACGAGCTGGTGGATATGCTGTACAAGGATGGCTTTAGCGATGTCGTCGTCGGTACGTCGTACGGTCAAAGACAACGCTGACTACTAGGCTCATACGTCAGACTGATGGCAAATGAGCCAGACCCGATGGGAAGGCCAAAGTATCGAATCAACAAGGTCGTTGGTGAGTCATCTGCACCGTGCGCAAGACGTTGCTGATATTCAGCTGTAAACGAAGCTTCCAGCTCGGATGCGTCCTACTCGATCGAATACAAGGGTCGTACCGTTACCGACTCGAGAGGTCTCATGTGTAGCTATGGGAAGGCACAAAGACTGTACCGAATTGCCGATGTCTCAAATTCAGACTTTGTTGAAGTACGTGTCATGTTGTCGAGTTCCTGCTGATTGTCAAGGGAGAGTACACGCGATTCCAGATGACTTGCAAAGCCGACGGTGTGAGGATGCCAAAGCGATCAGAGCTCAACAAAAAGCACGCTGCTATCAAAGCTCTGCGCGACAGAGCCATGACCAACGTGAGTTTTTGAAGTCTGCTGTCGCTGACGAGCAGGAAGAAGTAGATCGTCAAGTCACCGCTCGACAACAAGCCAATGCAGTCACACGTCGAGCCAAAGCGGGTATCGAGATATCTTCCTTAGTCGCCGCTCGAAACCTCGCTCTGCGAAGAAACGATCATAAAGGGGTCCAGCGTATCGATGCGGATATCATCAGCTTGGGTGGAGATCCGACTACCGGCGAGATGATGGACGAGGTAGCGGCACCGAAAGGTGGAGCCAGCCAGGTAGAGGTGGAGGACTATGATGCGAAGATTCAGCGGATCAACGATAACAACAAGAGGAAGACCAAGGAGGCGATGATGGCCGCAAACCAAGCTGTTCTGGCGAGAAAGAGGGCAGAAGAAGCGATTGTGCGAGCGAACAGGTGAGTCACAGAGAGCGCGCGCGGCAGAGCTGAGTCGTAGGAACAATTCAAACAGTCCAGCACCACCTGCTGTACTGCCAAAGGTCGTGGTTCCGCCAACTTCCGGGCTGAAAAAGGGAGAGACACCACAGCAATACGTCGCGAGGACGATTGACCTAGATCTTGGAGATTTCTAGTATCGTCTTGCCCGTAGAGCGATATCTTGTGTGGACGACAGCGAAACTATCCACCGAGTCAAGCTCAAACATGCATGAACATAGCTTCCATTGTCAGTCGATACGCTGAGCTTCACTAGATGTCTGTCCAAGCCTACAAGAGGTCCCACGATCGGCGGGTCGTGGTCGTCTGCGTGACCGTGATCCCTGTACCTTTGCAGTAGCCGTTCGATTTGAGCGGTATGCAGGACAAGTATCGGCACCATTCGCACGCAGCATTCTGGGAGTGAGCTTTGCGTCTACGTTGTGCCGGTGAAAGGTGAAAGCTTACTGGGTCTGCAGTATCTGTCCATCAGCGACGATCAGCCAGAATTTGTTGAAGCCGACTTACAGAAGTTTCGGATTGTCAGAACAAACGCAAGAACGACCAGACAAAGCGCTACGACTCGCAAACCCCACAAGATGTACTGATGTCGCTTGGTCTCGGAGATGGAGGGGTACAGAATGATGCCCATAAGTAAACCCATCGCCCATCCCTAGGGATCAGTCGGGTCTGAAGGTGCCGAATTGAAGCAGCTCACACCAAGATGGGCCAGTCCGTCAACTGCGTTGGGTATATATCCGATCGCAAAGCCGATGAGAAACTCGATGAACAGCAAAAACGCCTGCATGTTCAGCACGAAGCAGCTGGGAGACATGAAGCGCAAACCTTCAGCTTCGGTCGCTCTTCGTATTTCCAGTGCATCACCAGATCCACCAAAACGCAGGCATTCTGCTCTTCAGTGCGAAATCCACCTTCTACCGATTGTCACTCACCGTCGCGAACAGCGCTCCGCTTGCTCCGACCGAGGGGATCCCGCTCCGACTGAAATTCCCTCCCAGCCCAAAGCCGTAGATCCCGCCGGCCATGTATACCATCAAAAACGGAATCGTTCCCATCTCTCGTTCTACCTGAGCAGCCGCGGTGATTTGGGCGAGCATGTTGAGGATGAGGTGGATCACTCCTACATGCAAGAAAATGGGGAAGACGAATCGCCATGTTTCTGATATGAGCGGAGAGATAGGATGGATGGATGGATGTGCTTACGGTCAGGTATATCGTTGACGAACCCGCCGTGGCCGCAGATGCTTTCGATCGAGCATGAGGTAGTCGGGACGCTATGGTCAGCCAGATGTGAGGGATATTAAGCCCACCTAGCGGTATCGTTCAAGCATTGCAGCTGAAAAGTCGGTGGTAGAGCTTCAACATATTTCATACACCTTCAAATTAGCTTGGAACGATGTACTCGTACCATAGATCCCAGACTTACGGTGGGAACCTAGCCCCGATGTTGATGAGCACCTCCGAGGTCGGCCCTATCATGTAGTTGAAGTTTGGCTTCGTAGCGATAGGCGATCCGGTCAACTGGTTGTTCCTCACCAGCTCGTACGCCATTAGACCACTCATGACTATCATCAGCACGATCCTCGACCTGCTTAACGCACCAACAGCAAGCGTCCAAGCTGCGACGGGCCACCGCTGACCTCCCAATCCCCTCTTCTTCCTCTCTATCGCCTGCTGCAAAGGTGTTTGACCCGCCTTGATCCCAAAGAGCGACATCAACCTGTCCAGCCCCGTCGGAAAGAACAACCAAGAGTAAAGCTGAGACGGCTCTCGATAGTAATTCGCAGGCGGATAAGGGTAAGGCGATTCCTCGTACTCTGGAAACTTGATTTTCGATCCCCGCGACTCTGCTCTGCCCATATCGGCCGCTTCATTGACCAGACCTCGCATTTCGAGGTCGATCTGGCTGTGACGGTTGTTGAGGAGTGCGCTGGCAGGTCGTTGGGCGTCTGATCGATAGTACGCGCCCTCCTCGTCGATGTAGCTCAGGCCGCCCTGCGACGCTTTGTTCTGGATGTGCCGAGGAGGGTTGTGTGAGCCATCAGAGACGGGTTGAGAGGTAGGTGCGTAGCTGTGACTGGAGCTTGCTGTACCTCGAAGAGAAGCCGAGTCCCAAGGGCCGAGAGAAGAGGCAGAGCGAGGAGGAGCAGTTGATGGCGCGGAGTATGGGTTGGAGTGGGAGTACGGGTCGTGATAGCGAGTATCGCTCATGTCGTCCAGATGCTCCTCGTGATATGACTGTCGTGAATCGGTCGTTCGAGGTTGGGGTAGATCAGTGAACGCTGACATGCCCGGCGGGGAGGTAGAATGAGCGCTACCAGGATGGACGAAGGAGTGTTCGGCAGAGTCGTAAGGCGGCGCAGCGTCGCTCGAGTGCTTGTACGCCATATTTGCGAAAGGTGCGAGAGGTGAAGTCAAAGTTGAAGATGATCCAGCTACAGGACAATGTCGTGTCGCACAGCAAAAAAGGGTGGGAAAGTGTGATCCGCTGTGCAGCCTGTAAGACGGGGTGTCGTCCCTTTCTGCGGTCGAGATCGATCACTGATACTGATGGTCAATATCGTCACTGATCCCCTACACGTCGAGTTTCGAGGTGGCACCTAGTCGAGTTTGCCTTGTCGAGTAGGGAGAAAGAGGCAAGTTTACGAGCTGTCGCATGGTGGTCGTC